>CAUYLG010014587.1:0-67417 GCA_963573385.1 Cacajao melanocephalus
CATAGACACCATGGAATACTATGCAGCCATGAAAAAGGACGAGTTCATGTTCTTTGCCGGGACATGGATGAAGCTGGAAACCATCATTCTCAGGAAACTGACACAGGAACAGAAAAACCAAACACCACATGTTCTCACTTATAGGCGAGTGTTGAACAATGAAAACACACAGACACAGAGAGGGGAACATCACACACTGGGACCTGTCAGGGGGTGGGAGGCTAGGAGAGGGTTAGCAGGGGTTGGAGGGATTGGGGAGGGATAGCATTAAGAGAAATACCTAATGTAGATGACGGGGGGATGGGTACAGCAAACCACTATGGCATGTGGATACCTACATAACAAACTTGCTCTTTCTGCACATGTACCCTAGAACTTAAAGTATAATAAAAAATTAATTAATTAAAGCTTTGTGAAGAAGTTATTTGTCTCTAAGTGCGACAGTGACCAATCAGATTTGCATGCTGTAAGCTTTAATATTCTATCAGTCTGTTAAGCTTCATTTAGTTATGTATGCAAAATCCAACTTGAATTAGTTTCCACAAAAATGAGCATATTTATTGGAAGGGTGTGTGAAGGGAGGGAAGCAAGTGACCCTTGGAACTAATGAGTGGCTTCAGGCCAGGAGAAATTCAGGTTAGTCCCTCTCATCCATATTTCTCTCCATGCATTTCCCTCATTTGTCACTCTCATTGCAAATCACGTTTCTCAGTTTACCTGTAAATGCTCTGAAAGCTTCTGTAATTATTCAATATCCAGCCACCTATTTAGAGAGATGGAATTAATTCTCTCACATCCAAATTTTTAGGGGGAAAGTTTATTGGTTCTGCCTGAGTTACATGCTCATCATGACCAATCAAATGTGGACCCAGCTAGATTTTTGAGCTGGGGTTTCATTTCTGCACAGTTCCGCTGTGATCTGTGTGCTGCATAAGAATTATACATATATCACAGCTCTTGTAATGGTGATGTAGATGGTGGATCAGTTTGCAGGTAGACTAGTTGGGGGAATTTCTAGAAAAAGGAGTATGTGATAAATAATCAGATGTTCACCTCCAACAGGGAAAAAAGAAAGTATAGCTGGAACTTTTTGAACATACACTGAGTATGTCATAGATCTTGAAGGCAAGAAAAAAAGAACATTATTCTAAATCAAAGTGTCAAACATCAGTTGAACTGAGCATGAATGGGCATATATATGATAATATATGATATACTCCTTCCTTCACTTGGATCCACAGTTTGGCTGAGTATGAGTAAGACTGAAAGAAAACTAAGGGTTAAGGATACATTTGGGGCTTATTCTTAGTAACATAAAGGAAGACACAGAAAACTAATATTTATTGTGTACAGTGTGACACCAGCTCTTTTCACTTATTATTTCATTTAATTCTCACTGCAACACCGTAAAGTAGGTATTATATCTCCATTTCTCAGATGTGAAAACAAAGGCTCTAAAAGATAACTTTCTCCAAATAAATTCTAATAAGTAGAAAAGAGTGTTTAAAGCTAAGTCTGTCTTATTCCAAAACCTGAGCTCTTTTGTTTTTTACCATCAAAAAGCATTTTAGAATAAGAAAAAAATAAAATAAAACTCAAGCATAGAAGAATTTGGGTGGCAAAATATAAAATGTAAATAACATAGTAAATTATGTAAATGAAGAAAATATTACTGGTATCTGGACCAAGAACCAAAGGAGAAAAGCCTCAGACAATAAAGCTCATGAACCAGTAGAGGAAAAATAAGATTTATCACATAGGTAACCATATGCATTGATGAAATCCGGACAATATACTTTTTTCACGGTTGAAAAATTCCATTGCCCATTTCCTAAGAAAATAGTAACATATAAACCAGTACTTGAAGATTTTGGTTAATGAATAGTTTGTCTGTGAACTTGGAAGCCCTGACTACAATTCCTTGGGCCTACACATCAGGGTCAACAACCTCACTCAATAGTTTTTATTTATTATAACATTGGTTGGTACGTATTAATCAGAGAATCTCAGAGTGTAAATGCCAAAAGGGTTTCTGAGAGATCATTAGCAGGGAGGTCAGGGAAATCCTCGTTTTATAGATGAGAAAACTGAGGTCCAAGGAGGGGCAGTACTGTGAGAGAAGAGAATGAAGCCATCAAGAGAATGAAGCCCTGACTGTCTGAGCCCCAGACGATCAGGGCTGAATGGAAGGCAAGGCCAACATGGCCCCAAACAGAGGCCAGTGATGGCAAGCAAGGGGCCTCTGAACCCATGGGCTGTCATGTGGTCAGAGAGGACTTTCCTCATATCATCTGCTGTGGGTTTAAAGCCAGTTATCAAAACTTAGGTCGCAGTCTCCAGATGCACTCAGACCTAATAAAATATTCATGTTCAATTGTTGTTTGGTTCTGAGAATAGTCTAATATTCTTATTTTAAAAAAAAATTAGAAAGAGTTTGAGTTCACCAAGGCCAACCTCCTCCTCAACACAGACGTCACTGTCACATTAGGGATCTAGTCTCTCAAACCCTTCTCATGATGGAAAGTTGTTACTCCTATTTTCTGAAACTTTTAATAGTGCAATAAAACATGATACCTTGAACTCTCTCACACTGACACTAATTCAGGCTTCGAGCTCCACAGTGAACAAACCCAGATGTAGTTTAATTTTAGTTCATATTGTTTCAGAGCCACCTACCCATTCTTCCTTAAATTTATTAACTCTGTTTGTAATCCAGTTGAAATGAGAGAGAGAGAAAGATTTTTGTTCATTGTAAGTTCAATTCATTCTAGATTTACTTGGGATACAAACGTTTAGATTTGGTTTTGGTCTGGTTTGGTTTGGTTTGGTTGTTCTAAGGTCACTCATCCTGAATTAGGTTACGTGTGGATTCAGTTGAAGTTTAAATACTGGAAAAACTCAGAAATCCTTTTCCATGTTTTTGATATGTACTCATATCATTAGTGATTGCAAGGCCTTCTTCACAGCTGCAGTTCTCTATCTGCTAAGGCTTCCATCCTCCTCGGCCTGGAGAACTGGTCTTCACCCTTCTGACTCAGCTTAAAACTCCATTCCTCACTAAAATTGCACCCATCCCATTGCTAACCACTTCTGTGGTACCTTCTGTCTTGCAGCAGTGTGAAGGCATTTATAACTATGTTTAACATTTCCATTTTTTCCAAGCTTACTGAATTACTATGAGATGAATACCCTTATTAACACCCATGCCAAAAGTGAAAACTTTGGCAGCTACACTAGACTTCTCTCTACATGTTCCGTTCTAATCACAGCTTCTTCTCTCCCTCCAGGAGTAACCTGACTTCTGTAGTCATTGCTTCTTTGTGTTTCTTCCTGTTTTTGTCACCAAATTTTTATTTATAAGCCCTATTATTATCTTTTTAAAAATGTTTTTATAGTCTATTTTCATCTATCGGCTTCTTCTCCATCTCTTTCTCGCTTTCTTTTTATTACAATAAACATGCTGAAGAGCTCAAGTTTTTTGTCCTATACAGTTTCCCACAGCCTGCATTTTGTTAATTGCATCCTCGTGGGACCATTCAACTCCTTCCTCTATCCTGTCTGGCTTGGACACTGGCAGCTGCTTGGAGAAGCTTGATCAGACTCAACAACTATCCTTTCAATGAGACTCTAGGGCTGTGGTATATTCTTGAATCAGGAGGCACACTATGTCCAATTTTTCTTCCTTTTTTTTCCTTTCTCCTATTGCCTAAACTTTAGATTTTATTTGGATTTTCTTCCGTTTTGAAGTTCATTGCCAATTATGCTCAATTTCTAGATCCCCCCCATTCATCGGGAGTTGCAAAAATTATAATCTTATTATTTTATTTTTATGTAATACCTGAAATAATTTTATAAGGAGAAGCTTTTCTTCATCAACTACTCAATCATCCATGTTCAATTCACGTAGGAGGGCCAGAATAGAGCTCTGATTCTTTCATTTTATTTACCCAATTTTCAAGATACCTAATTCAAAACTAATTCAGGATAATAAATTAGTTTTCTGACATCTTCTGACATGATAAATGTACTTTTTAATATCATTATAAATGCGTGGGTTTCCATCCATTTGTTTCATCCTTATGGAGACTTAAGTTGTTCCATCTTTGGCGAGTGGAAGCCTCTTCAAGTTGGCTTCTGAGTCCTTTGACATGACTCTAGTGGTCTTTGATAGCTTTCTTGCTCATCATGTAGTCATCAGGTACAGGAGTGTGTGTTTGTGTGAGGGTGTATGTGAGGAAGAAAAAGTGATGTGTGTGTGGTGTGTAAAAGTGTGTGTGTGCCAGGAGGGTGTGTGTATTGGAAAGTACATTGGGAAGCTCAGAGGCTGGGGAAATGTGACTAGATTAACATGAAAGACTGAATTTTCAACTCATCTACTTTTATTCCCCTGCCCAGACCCCAGCCCTGAAACTGGGAAGGCACTAGCAGGCTGTGACACCTCCAAAGCCAAAAGCCCAAAATGACTGCCTAATCAGCTGCCATGTCTGAGAGTTGACTGGGAGTGTTTTCCAGGAAAGCTTTCACTGAGGTTTTGTCTAGCTGGCTCTGACAGCAAAAGGAAGCTCTCTGTGTTACAAATATCTGAAATTCCTTCCTCAGGGCAGTACAAAAACGCAGAAGCTTATCAGGTGTACAAAGCATTTTTTTTTTTTTTAGTTAAATTCCGGCTCTAGGCATAAATGGAAATATGATATGAACTGAAAGGACAATTCAGCCAGCTGCATGTTTCCATTTATATCTTTTATTAATTATAGACACAAAGCCCTCACTTAAGAAATGGCCTGACAAGTAAAATTTTCGTAAGCCTAAAAATGCATCTTATGTAACCAAAATGACTGTGGGTTTTAGAGCTGATATGCAACCTTGGTGTCACATATTCTGCACCATTTAAATCCTCTAAAGTAAGTACAAGTTTCACATAGCCAATAGAAACTAAAAATTTTTCTGGTCATTTTCTCAGAAAGTCAAGCTTACTGTCAGTGAACTGCACATTTCAGTGTTTCTCTGAATATTACTGTCTACATCTAAGAGTAGAAAGCATTAATTACCTTTGCCATAGCTTGTTAATCAATGCATGACCACCAACTGAGACTCCCAAACAGTTCCACTCTAGTGAACCCCTACTTTTTCATGTATAGGTTGGCCCTCAGGCCTGAGGTCTCCACAGCTGTACCACAGACTTGAATAGGATAGAGGATCATCAAGTTGAGGGATCAGTTCCCCAGGAAAGTGTCATATCAGAATCCAGGATGTGGTCCAAACTCAAGTTGTTGATATGAAAGGGGCCTGATAATGAGAGAGTTAGTGGCCAAGAGTAGCTGAAGACAGGAGGTCTGAGTACGTAAAAGGGGCTAAAGAGTAGCCCATCTTCGGAGCTGTCTCCAGTTGTCTCATCTTGGGCAGGGAATGCCTGAAGAGCAACTCCAGAAGGGACTAACACAACTGTTTTTGGTTTGGGTTTGGGGGTTCTTTTGTTGGTTGTTTTACTATGATAATTCCAATTTGCTCAAGTTTTGTGATATTTTCACTTTCTTTAAAGTAAGAAGGGGAAAAAAGCTGTGGTATACTTTTAGCTTAAAATTTTGGCTACTACCTACTGAGGACTCATGGCATTACCTATTATTATTGTACTTCTTGATATGGCTCTGAGGAAAGAGACTTTTTGTTTAGAAAAATCAATAAGCTATTTAGATGGATAGAGAAAAGAACTAAGAAAGAGATATTAAAACAGTTGCATAAGAATTAAGACGCAATCTGTAGATGGAATCAAGCTAAGGAGAAAGAAGATGAGAGAAGAACTCAATACACCAAGGTAGAAATGGAAGATGCCCATTTGTCATAAATGACTCATTCCTTTTTTAGAACTAGGAAGTCTAAAATCCAATTTAAATAGTCTGTCATTTGTTACCATGTAATAAGTCTTTGTCTCTCAGTGATCACAACAGCTCACAAATCTCTGGTAAAAGTCTAGCTTATACCTTGGTGGAGGGGACTTGTTGGTGGGGATTCTCAGGTAAAGGGAATGTAACCCACACCGAGGGCGTTCTAAGAGGATATCAGCAAAATGCAAAGTATGACATGAATGTTCCATAGAAGCTAGAAATTTGCTCTGGAGAATGTGAAGAAAAATAGTCTTTGGGAATTCACAGAAATCTTGGAGAAGGCATTGAATTCATCTTAGCAAGTAGGGATGTGTTAAACCAGTCTTAACTAGAGGCAGCATTCTGCATATTACTATTGAGAATGATTTAGCAAGTGCATTCGGAAGTGGTGAACAAATCACACTAGGTTTTCTCAATTCCTCAGGGAATTGTGTGATATAACAGAAGTTTTCAATATTAGAGTGGTAAAGCACTAGCACGTACAAAAGAAGAGGGGCAGAGCAGCTGGCATGCCACTGAAATGCATGTAATCTCTAAATCCTCCTCTATCGTGATGGAGTGTCAAGTGAGGCAGAAGTTTGAAAAGAGAAATCAGAAATACAGAACTATGTCCATAGTTCAAGAAACAAGTCTCCTTAAAGCAGATTTTGTTAATTTAGGAAGAATTGCTTGAGCAGTATGGTGCCCGTTAAGATTGTCTAAGAGAAGTGGACCTTTGTTTCCCAAAAGGAGTTTCATCTTGCATAAAGGAGGCTTTGGGCAAGGGGATCCAGAGGACAATATGCAAACATAGTTGTTCAGATTTCCTGCTTGTTGGGCAAGTGGAGACTTGAACCATTAATCTGAAAAATCAGACTTGAAGCTATTTGCAGCCCGAGCTGTAAAGAGGCTCCTACCTGTCATGAACTCCATTCATAGCTCTTACTGATGTACCCTTAGAGAAGAGACTGTGCTTTCCAAGGGAGCGTTATCTGTTTGACTCATGGCAGAAGAGAAATGGAAAAATGCCTGTAGAGGAAAAAGACCTTTGGAGCAAGAAACACCAAAATTCGAATCCAATTCTGCCTCATCCTAACTTTAACGTTTAATCTCCCTTGTTACTACTGAGGCAATAATGCAGGCACAGTCTGTGAGCAGTGACAGGACTAGAAACTTAGAAGAAAATATACATTTTTGTTTTCTCCCTTTTATAGAAATATTGTTTTATGCAAAAACAAAATTTTGAAAAAGAGAATTTTCCTCCTAGTATATGATAATGAATGAAAGCTTCAGTCCTCGTTGGTATACTTTCCTAAATTCTGTTGAATCTGCCTAATATTAACTAAGTACCACTTCTTAAAAATTCAGAGCCTAGCCTACTACACATTCTTCACAATCTACTTCTTTCTCTAATCTTAAATGACTTAAGTAAAAGGTTTTACAAACTTTATCTGTTTGTTGGAAAAGAGAAGTAAGCTGCTAACTTTAATTTCTCCACAACTTCTGCTATTTTTACCAAAACTAGTATTGATTTAAAAAGAAAAACACAAAGACTGAACTGTGAATCAAAAGCAGAGTTGGCAAAATCTCTGGAATTTCTACTCCCTTAAGTGATTCAACTCAGCTCAAAGTTGAAAAGGCTTCTAAGCCTTGTGAGAAATATTATCCAGTTCTAGTCACATTATTATCAGAACATTTTGCCTCTCTCTAAGTACTTCCACAGAACCTGTTCTTGGCTAAACATATTTTTTAATTGAGTTTTCCGTCGTTTTAATTTAGATTTTCTGTTCAATATTTTAAATCACAATCTGTAGCACCCTGGGAAAACTTGTTTTTTTTTTTTTTTTTTTTTTTGCATATATGAATCTTCCTCTGCCTGTCGTGAGGTTTCATTTCTTGAATTTATCCCCAGAGTTTTCAATTAAGGAAAAAATGGACCCAGGTGCTTAAGTGATACTGAGCAACTGCATATACATCCACTAGAAAGCTTTTATAAGAGATTAAAGCATTTTTATTAAAGTATAAAATGAAGAGAAAAGCCCATCTCTAGTCAAATAAATTGAAAATAATACATTTTAAAGTATGAGGGGAATAGAACATTTAATTTTACAACCCGCCACAGGAATATGTGGACTGTCCCCCAAACGTACTATGTATTTTAAACAAATCCAGAAATATTTTCTAATTACTAGTTGATTATTCTAAGACCTCTGGATTCACTCTAAACAAAACAATCTTTCTTTTTATAAATCGAGTTATCATCTCACACTGTTGATTTAATGTCTAGTTGATAAAGAATTCACACGTGGAAATCCACAGCAGTCTAGTTAAAGTAGAATTTTTGTTCCCGGTCCTAATTGCAGATTTTTCTGCTTGCCCAGTAGATAAAATCCTGAGAGTATTCCCTTGTTTCTTAAGCTTTCAATTAGTTATTTGTTTCTGTTTACTTCAGAGACTATGAAGAACAATATTCAAAAGACCTATTTTCACCAAATTAAAGTTTCACAAGAAAATAATGGGTTCCACTGGTGATGCGTAATGAAAAGTCCAAAAAACCCAAAAGCTTTATAAAGAAGGAAGTCATAGCCGTAGCCATGTAAAGGTTAATAGTCAGGCTTTAGAATTACAACCCCAGTTTCCTTTCCTCTAAATTGAATGAACTCTGAGGACTGTTCAATCTTGTGTCCTCAAATTTCTCAGTGGAAATGAACTACAGTTGCCCAATGTAGTAACCTGCTTCCCTAGCTTACTTCCTCACTTCCTTATCAGTGTTTCTAAGGATCATCTCCCAGATAAACGACTTATACCAAATCTTTGTCTTAGAGTTCGCTTCTGAGAGAAACCAAATAAAGATGCAGTCTCAGTACCTGGCAATTCCACATCATCTGTCCCCATCTCCTGCCTCCTCATAGTCCTCCCAACCTCCTTAGTGCACCGAATACACTGCTCACCAACCTGAAAAGTCACTGATTCCTGTTCCATGTTCTCCCCACAATCACACTTGCCCTTCCTGTGCTCATGCTCTTAAGACTCTGTTCTTTACTGAGAAACTGAACTAATAAATTCGACCACGACGTTCAGATGCAGCAATTTGTAGAAATAACATAGGAAAATCAAATGACTTGTGCTAGGTTTGCCATTCACCAATTGGGTGTCCTCAGTCAAATAACCCATCAGATTCAAGTGTTTCAGCAACATGTGAAAGTTGTCAGAATCAAAATGGAGTCGCAAACATTTAAAAAAAAGTCTGACAGACCCAGAAATAGCCATGCTAGTATGCCTGGCAAAAGCTACTACAGAAAACTACAAAATCACATGCGTGTGCAAAAGCCATGGAAACCTTATACCAAAGAGAAAAATATTTCTACAATGACAACTGCCTATCAAACTTGGACTGATGTCACCTTTGTTACTGATACTTGTAGCTAAGGATAATTATTTCAAAATTATCATGTAATCCTCCTCATTTTTTCCTCCAAAAATCTAGGTTGTCCTTAATTCCCTTAATATGCATGCGAATAGTTTATTATAGCATATGTATATCCACTTCAATACTCTATTCCCAAATAAATTTATTTTTCTTTTAGAAGCCTCTCTCTGTTATTTAGTTTGAGAAATGAAATGAAGATAATAATACTTAACTGAAAATCACAATGAGCAAAAGGGTATAAGTCTTTGAGAATTGAATAGGACGCCATGTCAAACAACCTTCCCATTTTAAGAGTTGCCGCCAATGACAGTGGAGTCTAATGTTTCAAAGCTCAGACCTTCGAAGGTGAAAAGGCACTTGGGGAGACAAGAGACCTAATGCATTGCTGATAGGAATAAAAATTGGTGCACCTATTCTAGTAAGCAATCTGGGAGGATTTCATCCATTAAGTACAATGCGAACTTTAGGATTAAACAATGCTAGTCCTGTGTATACATTCCAGAGAAATTCTCACAAAGGTCCACTAGGGGGCACACGCAAGAATGCGCATCACAACAGTTGGTACAAGAAAGCAACCTGAGAGACTAAAGCTGGGCAGGTAGATAGGTAAAATGTGATGAGACTCACCACGCAGCTGTGAGACCACAATACACTAGATTTCTATAGAGCAATGTGTATAAAGCTTTAAAAACAGAGCTGAGTAGAGAAAAAATATGACAAATGTAAGCAATACCATTTACATTTATTAAATATATATGCAGACAAAACTGTACATCTTCAAAACATATATGAGCAAAAGATATACATTAAATAAATATGAATGTGTGCCTACAGCAAGGAAGGGAAGGTAGAAATTGTTATAAATGATGGTCATTAATCAACAGGTATACATGAGGGGGGCTTGCCCAAACTTATGATAGAAATCTGCCATGAACTGAGGAGTGTAATCAAGTCACCCTTTTACTCTGGAGATCCAAAAATGACTGCATAAATGACGACACAAATGATTGAGTAAATCATTATCATCTATTCTTAGAATCAGATTACCTGGGCTTGAATTCTGCCACTGCCACTTACTAGCTTAATTTAACCATTTGGAGGAGCCTGTTTTCACAAAAATAAAATACAAATAACGATATTACCAACATCACAGACTCATTGTGGAGGTTAAATTAAATTCACGTAAAGCACTTGGTTTGGTGCATTGCTCACAATAAGACCACAGTGAATGTCAGAGATCATTACTAATAATCTCAAGTGATGCTTCACACAATTTAGCAGATTGACAAACAAATGGTTTGGGTTGGGGGAAGGAGAGACGAGCAGAGAGCTTCATTGAGGCTCCTTTGCTTCTCTAACACCAACAAAGGAGACGTCGATAGGTTTATATTTCCAGTTGTCAAATAATAGCTGAAAATGGAACATTCTAAAATGGCTATTGGAGAGTGAAGGAGCCTCGTTGCTCTTCTATAAGCCACTCTACCTGCTTGGGTTTGGGGGATGGGATTGGGTAACGAAGCATGGTTTAGGAGCACTGTGGCTCAGAGCTGACTCCACAGGGAACATGAACAATGTGCAAATAATGAATGAAGCAGGTTTTCCCAAGACTCCTTTACCTTCAGGGGTTCACTGTCCAGACTGCTTTCTTTGTTAATGTGTGTTATCCTAGGCTTCTCAGATGAACAGAAAAAGGAAATCACTTACAGGAGGCTGGGACAGACTGCTGGGGATGACAACTGGGAAACCAATTGAAGATGGTCAACAAGGTGGGCACATAGTGTGCCTCCAGGGGACCCTCAGGATTATCATCAAGTATGGGTTTGCTCTATGGTCTCTGCTGCGCTCAAGATTTTGGGTACAAACTGACTCAAAAGTAGCCTTCACAAGAATCATGTGGCGACAGGCAGAGAGACAATGGCATCCCAGACACTCCAGTAACGCAGTGTTCATCAGCATTGGGCTGCTCCTGGCACACAGTCTGTCCCAGCAGCACAGAATCCCAACAGAACAGGAAAGCAGTGTTTGTTACACAAAATACCAACTTTCTGGTGTTCAAGATCTTACCAGTGAACCTCTGAATATTAGCATCTTCTGAAAGCTAATTATTTACTTTGGTAGAAGAGTGTTTTTTTCATGTAAAAAAAAGTGAAGCAAAAGGGGAATAAAAACCTGACTCAGTTAGTAATGTATGCATTAAATAAAATTCGTATTGAAAAACAGTCACAGCCATTCTTCTATTTACCCATGATTCCTCTTTATTTGGCTGCTAAATATAGGGGAATGTTAGTATTGCTGTCAGCTTAATATTAGAAGGCATTAAAGGCTTAAACAGTGGTGCAATAAGCTGTAGGTAAATCTCTCCTATGCTGGCTGTTAGCAGAGCACTGAGATGCTATATAACTGCAGCAAACTTTTTTTTAGTTCTGCTGCACTGCAGCTCATAAAGGGAGCATACATTCTGGAAAAAAAAAAAAAGTTAAATCTAGCAAGTGGTTAGCACCAACATTCCAAAAAACTTCAGCAGCCTGTGTTTTCAGCCTCTGCTCCAACTTCATTGCTGCAAAATAAAAGAATATAATAGTCAGGTTAAGATGAATAAATTTAAAAATATACACCTGAAAATTATACATTAATATTTGGGCAAAGCATCTCCTATAAAAAAGTGGGTGGTTTGTACTACGATAAGAAAAGTTTATTTTTTTTCCCTAAGTAGATCCTTCCTTGTTTCACTATTATTGGCATAATAAAGACACACAGCTGTACCTTTGCATCAGACTCCAATCTCTTGGAGCAGACCAGTTCTGGCCTCTTACAAAGCGTCATGACGGTTTTGAGGGGCTAGGGTACCTTAAGGAACAGCACTACTATATCCCATCCACACCTTCGCCCTTCCATTATTTGGCTGATGACTTCATTTTGCACTGACTGCACCATTCCCTAAAATACATCATCTAACAAGGAGGTAAAGTGAATAGGGATTGAATTAAGTCCCAGCTTTTGCAAAAGGGAACATTACAAAAGACCAAGACCAAATAATCTCTTGCTTTTCCTTCATATATTGATTTGCTTGGCCTTACAATTTTCCTGTGTGGTAGAGGAGTGATTCCAATAATTTCTTTACGCATTCAATCTCTGTTCCTATATGATAAGGTTAGACTGTCTGGAACAGATAAGATAAACTTAACTGAGTGGAAGATGGGTATTGCCTACTGTGAAGGCAGACTGCACAAAAGAGAGTATAAAAGAAAGCATCAGAGATGAAGCAAGAAGAAAATTCCTTTTAGTTCTGAGAAACTTAGTTCTAAGACATGACTCTGATAGAACAATGTGATGGAATAACACCAATGGAGGAAATGACCAGAGCTGTCTATTTCCAGGTTCTAACTCATGACTAACAAGGGAGCCTCCCAAAATTCCCAGCAGAAAATAAAGGAGGTCAGTTGCCTTTCCCTAGGCAACTTTCTGTGCTATGCCCTCAGCCAGATCACGAGGTGAAGCAGCAGCGGTGGTGACTTGGAGCTGGCTTCTATGTGCAAGGTGTATGTCATGGCCAAGCAGCTAAACAGGATTGTAAAATGTGGTTACATTCTACATTATTAGAAGAAAGTACATTTTAGACTAAAAGAAGGAGACAGAGAAAAAGCACTAACACAAGGGGTGTCTCCATGACTGCTCTGGTTCATTCTGGCCATAGAAAATCAACAGGCAAAAAGTAGGAAGTAAGCTGTACCTTTCATCATCTGGAATTCTCTGAAGCCCTGGAATAAAGCGAGGAAGTGACTCAAGCACATCTCCTCGTTAGTTATTCTAATAAATAAAAATTACCATTATTTTGCTTTTTCTGAGAGCACCAACATGATTTTTCTGAAAGTACCAGCATTTAATAGTTAATATTACAAGAGATTTATTTAAGGAGATGATCATCATTTGGCTATTACTTTCTAAGTACCATGTATTTCATACACTAAGTACTTTACATACATTAAGGCAGATCTTCACAATCATGTGATTCCATTTTACAAAAGAATAAAATTGAAGCTCAGAAAGATTAAATATCACACCCAAGGTCATAGTGCTCCAAATTAAACCCCAGTTTATTCTGTGTTTTTTATTTGCTTTTGTTGTTCGCATAGCCATTAGTTTGTCTTAGTCACACTAAAACATATATCGAATCTGGCTTGTGAAATGGTGAACTCTGTCACCCAGAGAGTTTCAACAGAAGATATATGAGCATATATGTTGTAGATGGGATTATAACATTTAATAAAATATTGGAATAAATGCCAAGTTCCCTCTCAAATATAAAATTTTATTACAATAGGAATCATTAACTCAGATTGAAGAGCAATAGGGAGATCATCCTCTGTACACCGTGCCAGCAAGCTCAGCACTATTTCTCAGCTCTTCCCGAACCCACCAGCAGATCAGAGAAATGTTTGACCCTACAATTTAGCAGCCAGTTGGAAATGATGTCTATGCTATGACAGCTAGAGCCATCATTTTATAGACGCTTTGTGAAGTTTTTACTTTTCTTTGCCAATCTCAGTATAAGAGCTAAATAACTTGAAAATAACAAGGGTGGACATGTAAGAAAAGTGAGAATCATTAACAAATAAATCAATCCTATTTTCAAACTAGCATCCTGGCAGTTAAGGCTCAGTATTTTATTAGATTGCCAGTGAAACGACACATTTATTTTGGATATAAGAAAACATAAGTAAGAAAGAACTTAAGATGCTTTGAAAGTCATAATTCTGGAACACAAACTCAACATCTTGGTTTTTTTTAAATTTAGAGTTAACTTCAGGTAATGGGTAATATATTCTTGTGAAACGTTAAGCCAATGTTACAGAAAGCATTTTTTAAAAGAATGTGCTGAGTTGGTTTTTCATTCCCTTTAAATGCAAAACCAAATATGCATACTCTTTCCTGTAAAATGAAAGCAAAATAATCTACATATATGTTCTTGTGAATATGAAATCAGGCTGCATGTATCGAAAACAAAAAGCCAATTCCAAGTAATGTATATCATAATATGATTAAATACTGCAGGTCTATTCTTTTTTCTGAAAGATTTTAAATGTATTTTGTATATTTATGTAACCATTGACTTTGGTGTAAAAACACAAGATCCGGTAGCAGAGTTTATTATCCATAAGCCAGAAGCCATAAAACGTTCAGTAATTAAGGTCCTATAAAGACAGCCTCATAGATAAAGAATGCAGGTACAACGGACTCTAGAGAGTACAATGTTGAATCTGGGGTCAAACCCATGTGACATCTGGATGATGTGAGTTCCAGATAATTACTAACCCTGATCTTATTGTTTTGTTTGTTTCTCTTGGAAAACCAGAAATAGTCTTCCCAAGCCGCCACACAGAGGAGTTATAGGTCCTTTTAGTTCCTGACTTCTGCTCAACTTTACAATGACTCACTACAATATCAAACCCAATTTTCATCTACTGAGATGACTTTGAGGAAAAACCCCAAAACTGTCAAACACCCACTTCTATAGATTTAACTGAGTTTCTAGAAAAGAAAAACACGTGAGACCTGCTTCTTTTGATTGGGTATTTCAGAGTCAGACTCTCTCTGATTTTAATTCTGGTTCTTGCCAACCAAGTGTAAGGACAATTGGAAACTCAAAATGAAAGGTTTAATTCTTTCGGCTGAACAGAAGGGGAGAGAGTTCCCTCCCACTTCTTTTTCTTACAGCATTTACTTTAGAAAACTCATTGTAAGTACTTTCTCCTCTCTTTGAAATGTATATAAAGTCTTTTGAAAACTAGGTGGGCCTTTTGTCTCTTTCAAGAACTTGGAACCATCTCCTTTAAACGTAAACAATCAAGGAAGACAGCATCCCCATCTGCCAGTTTCCAAGGAGGGTAAGACTCTAAGTTTAGCTCAAGTCTGGCTCAAAGTTATAAAATGACCCCATGTAGTAAAGATATGAAAAGTTTACTTTGCCTTGTATAAAGACAGACACAGATTGTCACCCCAAAATCCAGGTGAATTTAATGATGCTGTCATTTTTTTCTTACTTGAGGACCAATTTAATTATTGTTGATCTTGAGAATGTGTATATAATGGGGTCTATCTTCTTGGCTATATGAAGGGTGAGATTTCTTCTTCTCTTTGCAATCTCTTAGCAGATTGCCTAAGATGCACATCACATTCTGGTTCAATGTTTATTCAATAATAAAAAGGGTTTTCTTTCTCCACTACCCTTGTGAAGGGAACTTCTGGGTTAGCAGAAAGGTTTTGTTTTGTTTTGTTTTTAAATTACATTTCCCCAACGTAGGCTGGGGGCTTGTAACACAAGAAAGTCATTTTGATGGGTCTATTGCTACCAAATCTGAGTATAGGAATATCCTTTCCTTTACTATTTCCCTGCCCACCTGATGCCTGGGAAAGGTGGCTATCTACTCAGGTACTGTATCAGGTATCTTTATTTTTATAAGACAAATTTACCCTGGCCCTGTAGCCATTTATCCATCAAAGCATAGAAATCTTCTTTTAAACAACAGGTAATAATATCCATATTCCCAATTCTCCCCTGAGGTTACAACCTTTAACTCTTAGCAATCCAAGATGTATCAAAACTTCATTTTGGGAAATAATGTTTTTGGAAAATTGCCTGAAAAGAATAGAGTGGGCCTTTTTCTCTTGATAGTTTTATTTTGACCCTTGAATCAAACCAGAATATGAGAGTGGCTTCCATGGGCAAGTAATTTATTTTCCCTTTTCTATGTTCTCATCCGAAGAATAGTCAGAGGAATGGGATGCCTGCTTTATAAGATTAGAACCTTAGACCTCAATGGAGGTTTTGAAATTCAAAATAAAAAAAACTCAGAAATCTTACATACCACCAAAGTGGCAAATAAGTCATAGTCACCTTGCTAACAGAATTGTTATCTTGTTAAGTTTATCAAAAATCTGCAAAGAAAAGGAATAAGGAAACAGAAGAATTTGCCTAGTATGTGTTTTATGAGCAGCTAGTGAATGATTAGCTCTCAAGTTGTGTTAATAACAAATGAACCTGAAAGGTCAGAATCAAATGCATCTAATCATGTTTTTGGCAATCAGTTGACCTTCAATTTGAAAATAAAGTACAGTAGTCATAGGGATGCATGTAGCAGGTAATACAAAAAGGGACAGTCTGTTTATATCTCGTTCTGCAGTATGACTTTCACAATTAAGCCTGTAGAAGAAGAAGTAGGTTATGGAGTGGTTGTAGATAAAAGAGTTGCTGAACTCACAAGACAAGAAATACAATAAAACATAATTGTCACTCCTAGAATTTAATTATCTCTTAAGTAACTCAACTCAGAAATCATTTATCTCAGTCAGGGAGTATGCTCTGCCTATGTGATGTTAAATACTCACCTACTCAGAGATTACTGCTTTGGTGTGAACAGTAAACATGTGTGAAAGTATTCTTCTTTGAAAATCAGTTAGCTGACACAATAGTCAAATCAATTATTTAGGGATCTCATCTGCTTGCATGAAGGTGGATAGTGAGCATGTATTTTAAGTGTTATATAAAGTACAAATAAAACATCATTTAGAATGCACTAAGCCTCCAGACTCAGCTTGCACCAAATGCTATGCCAGCCTCATCCGAAGCAATTTCCAAACCTTGTATGGAATGTCAAGGAAAATAAAAATAAAGAATTAGATTTTACTAATGAAATTACAGTGAATCTCAACATAGAACAGATCTCTCAAAATTAATCTACCACAAATTAAAGCATATGTTATTCCTTCATGCCACTGGACAGGAATTTGTCACCCAATTTTTAGTAATTGAAATCATTTACTGGAACAAAATCTTTTATAATCCTCCTACGTTTACTTTCTATTTTGTGTTTTCAGGTTGAATGACCGATTTATTTGATTGGCCTGCCTAGACTGCCAATGAAGGAGCAAAAATTTGAAGAGCTCAACCCTTGGTACATATTTGAATAACCTGAAGAGATTTTAAAACATACCAATACCTTTGTCACCTGCAAAGTTTCTTGATTTATTAATTTGTCTGCAGTGGATCCCTGTCATTGGTGTGTTTCAAAAGTCAATTACAGGTGATTCTCATGTTCAGCCAGAGTTGAGAACCACTGAGCTAGATGATAAGTTGAACTGTTTTTTTGAGTTAGTTCCTTTTAAATGAACTTTAGAAAGGATGTGAGTTATAAAAATGATGGGTAGATCAAATCAGATATATCTGACATGTGTTTGTATTTAAATGAATTACTGAGTTAATTTTTAAAAAGTACTATCTACAAATTGTCTGATTTGATTCAAGAAATGACAGCCTGGTAGTAAGCAAGACAAACTAATGTCTTTAGGAAATGAAAGAAAAACCAAGGGGAAAATTGTGTGATAACATCAACAAAGCCTCTTCCATAATTCTTTATTTGCACTGGGTTTGTAACTGAAATGGTTTATTCCTTTAGGCCATAGAGTCATAAGAACAGAATTGCTTTATAAAACTGATGTTTCTTGGTTGATGTTGAAAGTAAATAAATAACAGAGAAAAGGTTTGAGGGAAATATATGGGTCAATATTAGTCTGACCACATATTATAAGAAGTTGTAAAAGTTGTTAAATTGCTCCAAAATGTGCCAATATTACTAAGAAGTAAAATACAGCACACTGGAAGCACAAAAAGGCCTTTTGCTTAATTATTGACATTTCTTTTACTTCTAACAGTTACTGTGTCTCACAAATGTTAAACTTCAAACTCTAAATGACATTTTTCATATATTCCAAACCTGAATCAAAATCATTTTATGGCAATCTTATTCACTATCTTAATTTTAAGTTTTGTCTTGAGGGTTGTGATAATTGATGTAAAAAATGCAAATACAACATCTATGCTGTTCTCTTTGGCTCACAAAGTCTTTTGCATTGCCTAACATTCAGTAGTTCTCAATTTGTTAACCGAACTGGCTGTTTTTGTAATTTAAAAAACCAATTGATTTTCTCTTTTTTGTGTAGAAGCACTCTTATTGTGTAGTTATAGCCTATGTGAACTTGAACCAAAAATATTGTATTTGAAAGAAATACAAAGCTTGCTATTTTTTATATTCATCTGAATGTGCAAAATTTATATAATCATTCTTCTATTTTTGGACATATATGTTTGTCTCATTTTTCACTATTATTCAATTTGCCACCATTATACTGAAAGAGCTAACATATTTCACAGACAGTTATTAACCTTAATATATAAAAAGGGAGTTTACTACTCAATAAGAATATATTACGAAACCAATAAATTTTGTTTTTGCACTATCTTTTGCCTAAGATAGTGCAAAAACAAAATACATAAACAATAAAGACAAAAAATAACAGAAGAAATACAGAATTTTAACATGCAAGTTAATATTAAAACATAACTTGCCCTTTTAATTTGGAAAGTATTTTTAAAGGTGATTTTAAAAGAAAAAGAATTAGATCACATAGGTAGAAATATAAATTAAAAATAGAGAAATTTGGAAAAATATATTTATCTAAATTAAAGATCCTAATTTAGATTAATATAGACACTAGACAGAGAATAGTAGAGTACCCAAGAGGCACAGACTGCAGGCTGTCAGATTTGGATTCAATTTCTGATTGTGGAGACACTTCCTAGCTATTTGACTTTAGGCAATAGACTGAGCTCCTATAGCCTTAGTTTCCTCATCTCTAAAAAGAATTATAATAGTACTTAAGAATATTTTATGAAGATTCAGTAAAACAAAATGCATAACACTGTTTTTAATGTATAGTAATCTCTCAATACACTGGCAATTATAACAATTCTCAATGCTGGCAAGACTGCATAGAGACAGATATTGCTAAACACACTCATCAAAGGGTAAATTACTGCAATTTTCCAGGATAGAAATTTGGCTACATATGTTGAGAGTCTTTCACATGTTCATACTCATAAAACCTATCATCCTATTTTTAGAATCTTATCTTAAAAAGTAACCAGAGATGTGGTCAAGGATATAAATGCATACCTATTCATAACACAACTTTGTATTTTAATAACTAATGTAGAAAGCCACATCAGTCTTCTATGACAGAGCTTTTCAAATCTGCAGAAATTGGTATGCCAATTTAGGAAAAGTATATAATATGCCCTAAATTGTGGAAAACATGGCTCAGAAAAGAAAATTCAAATGATATGTGGAATTGTATCACTCTTACTTCTCTTTCATATTATGCCTGTTTCTTCCTAAACTTGGAGGCTGCAAAATTAAGCATAATTCTTTTGTGAGGGTATTTTAAATGAATGTGTGAGCTCGCCCAGTCCCTTCTCAGAGATAAGTTTTTCAAAAATCACTTTTTTTCCCTCCCATTTTCCACTTTATCTGAGGGGATGTAGAAGAAGAAAACACCGTTCAGTTATTCTTGCTCTTGATGAATACAAAAGTAAACCAGGAAGAGAACATTTCTTTAAAGAAGTTTCCTCTTTGTTTCTAGGATACAGCATTTTAAAAAGTATAAGAAAGTTGTTTGAATTTACTTTTTACTTATCAGCTCAAAACATTAAAGTAGATAAATATTTACATGAAATGTAGAGGCTATCATTGAGCTGGTATGCGTTTGTCTATATGCTGCATGGCATATGTAAAATTTACTTGGGGAAGGTGGGGTTGGGGGTACTCAGTGAGCCTAGCAGCCATCTTCCTATGAACTGAAACTGAGATACCATGAAATACTGTGACTCTAACCCCAAAAACACACCATATGGATTATGGGACATCCAATGACCCTCTAGAGAAAGAAGACAACAGTGATGTCTCATCTGAAGCCAAAAAGGAAGTCACAAAGACAGGCACTTCAGGCAGGAGTTGGCTTGTGGTCCAGGTATCACACACAGGGGACTCTAGTGCTACCTTCTACACGGAGAGGGAGCAAAAATTTTCTTATTTCACTACCAAATCCTTCTGACCTACAGAGTAGAACAGTTAGTAATAATTCTTTTTTTTTTAAAAAAGCACAATTTTGTTAATATTAAAAAAATAAGATTGCTTCATATCTACGATCACATGGAAATGGATAACTAGATGTCCAGTCCTATCTTACATTTACCTCTTTGGAATCAAGAGCTTCATGTTCAGGAATAGCCACCATTGGATGACTCAGCTTCACAGAAAAGATGCCCAGGATATGATCAGAAGTAAAAGTGAGAAAAAATAAATGTTTAAATTTCATTTAAATAGACTGACAATAACATAAATATTTCATTGCAGATAATAGTGGATTGTACCAAGTATAAACATTAAGATTCAATTGTCACTAAAAGACAAAAGAAGATATTTTAGCAGAGGGTGAGTACTTTGAGTATAAGATCATCTTATTTTTGTGTCACACATCAACTCTAACAGTGCTTAGTATATAGCATAGACCCTCATTAATTATGTATTTAATGAAGGAATTGTCAAAATGCACTAACAGATTTCACAGAGAGGAAACAAAGTTAAATGTATGTTTCACCCCTCAAATATAGACCTCTAATTGAAAAGCTCCAAAGCAACAGCAACAAATCAAGTCCAGACCCACAGTAAATGCAGATGCATCTATAGACAGTACTTACTGGAAATGTAAAATATTGTGCTTTATTGTGACTATTAATAATCTCAATACACAGGGACTTCATAAACATTGCAATCTCACCAAGTGATGTTATTATAATGTAATTTATATCATAGGGACACTTTAACAGAAGAGAAGTTCTTTTCTTAATGTGGGAATTCTAATGTGGGAATTTTTATTATTGCATGGGTCATCTGAGAGCTACACATAAACTTCATAAGATAGAAGAAAGTCATCAATATGCAAGAAAGAGAGAGAGAGAGAGACAAACTAAGAAACACACAGAGAAGGGGAGAGCAAACATTTGTAATGAAATCTGTTTACTCTTTTTTGGTATTCACCATTTATCCTAGCTCCAGCTTTAGAATAACCACAGATCCAGTTTGCCAGGAACATTTCTTATTTCTGCCATTGTCTTGGGCAAACCCTGGCTATTGAAATGATTGGACCCCTTTCACTTTCAACAGGGTCTTGCTTGGGCAAAAAAGTCTGTGGACAAAGACCAGCTCTTAATCCTCCAGAGCAATTTGGAGGAGGCCAGTAATTTAGCCTGCCTTGGGAAAGACTCTTTACCTTGGCTGCTAGGGAGGCCAAGGAGGTCTCCACCTGACATTTCCTCAGGTTTCCCTTTGCTCCAACAGACATTCAAGAATGGAGCCAGTTTTTCTTTAAAGTTATAGGTTCATCAAATCCAAGCCCTTACACTCTGTTCCCAACTATAAAATCCGTTGGGTATCATAGCAACAGGACTCCTTTTGGCTGCCTGAGACCCTTTAAATAGAAGTATGAGCTGGCCCTAGAGCCAACTAGAAATCTAAATAGCATTCCAGAAAGCAGCTGGAAGCACCTCCTTTCACCTGTTCATCAGAGTCTCCTGAGATCCCAAGTATGACTTAGGGTCAGACTCTAGGTACTGCTTCAAACTTCAAATCCAAGTAATTAATCCTGGAAATAGCGTAGTCATTAGCACACCTAGGTTAAGTAGTATAATATTTATGTGAATCATCAGAGTTTGTACAATGTCAAATGTCCAAACTCCTAATCTCCTAAAACAGAAAAGAAGAATCATCTTGAAATTTTAAAATCTTGGTAATATCCCATTAAAGCACTCAACTGATATTAGAAAAGCAATTGAGTCATTATGTGATGGCTATTGTTATATTCCATTCTTCCTTTCCAATACAGGTATTCAGTAATGTTAATCCATATTATTTTAATCTTGAATTTCAAAAACTATCTGTTGATTATCCTAATCAATGAAAGATAACTGAAAATGACTGATCCTAATTAACTGGTAATCCTCAAATCATCTATATTTAGCTTTGGAATGCTTTCTTCTGTTTATGATCTTTTGTCACAAGTTTGCCTTTTCAATATTCTTAAGATGACTAAAAATGTGATATTAATGTGATGTGAAAATGTATGGATTTAGTCATAATAATTTATTACATACTCACATAATAAATTCTTTATATGGGTTTGTTCATTTAGTTTTCATAGTAACCTGGTAAGGTGAGCACTAGTAATACCCTGTTTCACAGATGAGGAAACTAAAGCACTGAGAGGCAGAATAACTTGTTCACAGCCCAAAACTAGTAAGTGGAACAGCCATGCTTGAATCTAGCCTGAGAGTGTAAGAGACTGTGCTCTCAAAGCAAGTGTGATGTGGCAATACACCCATGGGAAGATATGCAGTAAAAGGAAGCAGGGAAGACAGACAGAGAGACAGCAGAAGGGAATGGAGTATGACTATGACATTTAGCAAAGGGAAAAGCCAGGCACTGAAGTCAAAGATGTCCCATTCAGAGACCAGAAGCACCTCAGTGGTGGCTGTTGTCGCTATGAAAGGCCACAAGGAGACACAGTGCAATGGAACTTGTAAGTCAGATGAGGAGTTTGAGCTTAATCCTCTTAGGCAGCAAGAAGTCCTTCAAGTACTTTAAGTAGGGGACATGTGTGGTTAGATTTTCATTTCAAAAAAAAGTCATGTGACTGATGTACAAACTATGGAAGTATGTGGATTGGAAGATATTTAAATAATGCATGACAGAAGTGGTGGTGAGGCAGGAAAATAGGGAGGGGAGAAGAGGGGAGGGGAGGGGAGGGGAGGAGAGGAGAGGAGAGGAGAGGGGAGGGGAGGAGGGATGGAAGATTTGAATAAAAATGTCATCTCAGAGAATAGAATACACTCAAGTTTTCTGGGTAACTCTAGGCTTCCTACTTAGATGAACAAAGAAGCAGAGAGTAGATAAGTTGCTATTTTGTTGATTAAGGAAGAAAAACTGGGAACAGAGAAATATTGAATGCTAAAATCTCTGCTGAATGCAGAGACTTTGTAATGCATGAGGACTAGGGATGTCAAATGGGGAGGACAATAACACATAGTATGAAAAAGTTGCCAGTCAGAATGGAAACAGTGAAACTAAGCATTAAAACAAGTTCTACGTAGGTGAATGGCTTGCTATGCAGAGAGCAGATGAATATTACAGGGCAGAGAGAGTCATCCAAGCTGGCATACTTGATGGTAAACATTGTGAAAAACAAACTACTATGTTGCCTCGAAGAAAAAAATAACTAAAATGTTACTGATGTTAGCATCAGAGCATTATTCAACATGGAAAGAGGAATGAAATGGAAAGTTCAAGTGAAATGGGACAAAACATACTTTTATCCTGGATAGAAAATCCAGTCCTAGATACTGTATAAGAGATTAACTTGACCTTTGTTCACTCATCACTATTGGATAAACACATTTAAATAAAACATTCAGTTCATTTTCATTACACTGCTGGTCACAGCTGCCACTAAACTAACATAAAGCCTTGTGAAGTGTTTGTTACCAGTGTGAGGCTTTCTCATATATATCACTGCCTCTCCCAAGGTCATAAAAACAACTCCCACAAAGAGATAAAATCCCCTCACACCAACTGAAGAAATGAGAATGTAACAACTAGAAAAAAAATACGCAAAATGTCGTTAAATCGGTTAATTAAGTCTTTAATGTACACAAGAAATGGAATTTAGAGCTTTAGCTTTTGTGAAACAGTTCCCTCTTCTTGAGTGGAGATAAAGTATGTTTTCTGGACTGCCAGAAATTATGAAGCTGAGGGAGTGTTACAAGAAGGTTTAACATTTTAAAATCACCACCAGTGCCATACATTCCATCCAGAATTCACTTTTTTGGGATTGCTTTTATGTTCAACCACATCCTCTTGTAAACCTCCTTCACACCATTTGTCTGCAGTCATCTGTACCTTCTGCTTCTGTCTCTCCACTTAGATTTGTGAACTACGAAGATAGAGCATAACCTTCTTAAGACTCTCCCTCAAAAGTAGACATTACAAATTATTGTAGCAATACCCACACAGAATACTGTCTGTTTCATAAGTATAGTGTTGTCATTATGAGACTAGAAGCCGTTGGAATCATAGATTACATGTAAAATGAACTCATGGTTAGTTGGTAGGTACTTGGCATAGGACCCAACCAGCACAGAGTAGAGACTGAATGAGTATTGAATGAATAAATTAATAAAAGAAAGGAAGAATTAGATGGCTTCAGAAAAGAGTTTTCTGACTTGTAAAATTAAAAAATTCTGAATTAGTAAAGGCTTAGGAAGTATTAACTGAATTCCTAAAAGGTATCCTCCTTTGCAGGAGATTCTGCAAACTGGAGACCGTTTGAGTAGCGCTATCACACAAGGGAGTTCTATTTGATCCTTATATTTATTTTGCTTTAAAAAGAATTAAATTTAGTTGTCAGTGTTTAAGTCCACAGATTATACACGCAGTTGTGTATTTCTGGTTTCTCTTGAACTGTTCAAATCTTCCAACACTAATCTTGCAATTATGTGACTCTGGACAGTAGCCTGTACCTTTTAGATGAGGCTAAAGATCTCCATATGAACATAGTCCCCACCATTCCTACTATGAGGGGCCAAAGGTCATTTACATAATCATGATAATAGGTTACCTCTGACCTTTGACTAGATGTTAGGGATGTAACAATCAGTGAACAGACATTGTTACCCTGCCTTGAAGAGTACAGTCTAGCAGAAGAGACAGATAGTAACTCTATACTCAGGAATATATAGGTACAAACACAAAATAATGTGTTAGGAAGTACAAGTACTGAGTCCTATCGGGGTTCATAACAGATGAATCTAAACTAAACTAAAAGGATAAAGGAATATTTTTCCAAGAGGCTGAAATCCCAGTGATGCCACCTCATAGGAATAAGAGGCATGATGAGTGCATATGGAACTAGTTGCTGAGAAGAAATTACTCACAATTGGGCTGATTGAAAGAGAGGGAGAAAATTCAGTGTGGATAGGTAAAATGAGTGAGAGAGGGATGCCAGGAACCGAGGACAGAGAATTACTGTGAGGAATTTGCATGCATCAACTTCACTTCAGAGTCATCTGTAAGCCCTTGAAAAGGCTTATTAAATGAATGGACACTGTTAAACATGAGTTTTCCTGCAAAGGACAGGATCTCATTCCTTTTTATAGCTGCATAGCATTTTATAGTATATATGTACCAAATTTTCTTCATCCAGTCTATCATTGATGGACATTTGGGTTGATTCCATGTCTTTGAAATTGTGAATAATGCTGCAATGAACATATTCATGCATGTGCCTTTACAGTAGAATGATTTACATTCCTTTGGGTATATACCCAGTAATGGGGTTGCTGGGGCAAAAGGTATTTCTGTCTCTAGGTCTTTGAGGAATCTCCACACTGTCTTACGCATGGGTGAACTAATTTGCACTCCCACCAACAGTGTGTATAAGCATTTCTTTTGCTCCACAACCTCACCAGAATCTATTATTTTTTGACTTTTTAATAATAGCCATTCTGACTGGTGTGAGATGGTATCTCATTGTGGTTTTGATTTGCATTTCTCTAATGATCAGTGATACTGGGCTTTTTAATCACATGATTATTGGCCGTATCATCCTTAGCAAACTATAACACAGGAACAGACAACCAAATACCACATGCTCTCACTTGTAAGTGGGAGCTAAATGATGAGAGCACAGGGACACATAGAGAAAAACAGACACTAGGGCCTATCAGAGGGTGGGAGGAGGGAAAGGGTCAGGAAAATCAACTAGTGAGTACTAGGCTTAATACCTGGCTGATAATCTGTATGACAAATCCCCTTAACATACATTTACCTATGTAACAAACCTGCACACGTACCCCTGAATTTAAAATAAAAGTAAAAAGCATATATAAGTTTTTCTCATTTCTCCAAAAGACTGCAGGCTGCTTGAGAATAGATCTCATCATATCCTAGCAGTTATGCACCAAACACTACTTGATTGATTTTACTACTCAGAATTCTACACCCTGGAATAAAACATGGGCAATGCTCTGAGTTTTTTCTTTAATAAGGTCAGTTCATAATATGTGCTATAGGGAAAAAGCTGCTCTCAATAATAGTTAGAAACATGCCTCTTGTATCAAAAAAAAGAATTGGTTATGTCTTAAAGATTTAATGTCTTAATTAAATTAATTAAATTTAATTAATTTAATTGTCTTAAATATTTAATCTGTCTTAATTAAGTTAAGACATGATTTAATCTTTGATTATGTCTTAAAGATTTAATCTGTTTTAGGCCAAATATTTAAAAGAAATTGAAAAAATTCAGTAGTATAAATATTTATTTTTAGAACTTAAAAGTAGAGCATCTATTTGTGGTGATGCCCAAATGTTCACAAGTTTGTTTATCTCACTGATTCCCAGTGTGACCTGGGGAAAATCACTTTGTGTCTGGGCTTTAGTTTTTCCATCTCTAAAGTCTGGGCCCTAGATGAGTTTCAGTTCCTGTTTCACTTGGATAATTCATTCGCTCCATGATGCTTAAGCAAAAAAATCTATTGATTGATAAACGATCCTGTCTCAGAAAAAAAAAGGCCTTCCTTTATGGCATCTCCTGCACTGAGCCACACTGAGGTAGAAGTGATGCCAGTGGGGATGGTAAAATGAACTCCTCAATCTTAACTGGAATCCTTAATATCAGTTCTTAGCTCTGCTCATTTATTCCTTGTATGAACTGTTACAAACACGATTAAGCTTCACAACATTCTTTTGTGTATTCCCTGGGTTATTACATGTTCACTTGATAATACATGTTAATTGATATATTCTGTTGAAATGCATGTTAATTGTTTTATAAGCCCACCAAACACTCACTGCTGAATGCTGGTCATTAATATTGTTATATTAGAGTCTCAATTCTAAGAACACTAATAAGAAAACATAGGAATTTTCTGTCCTGATATTTGTAATAGATCTGAAATGTTGCTGAAAACTCCCAAATTATACTATCTTTATTCTTGGCCTTTCCCCTTCCATCCCAAGAAAGAAAGACTTAGGGCAGGTTAGAATTTCTTCTTCCTAAGACCACTTTCTAGAGGACAGTGTAATGGAAATTTTTTTTTCTCCATTATTATATGTCCAGCCTGCTTAAAAATAAATACCACATCCTATTGTTGACTTACATTTTTCATCTAGAGTTGTTTCTTTCTCAACTAGAAAACCACTTCCCTAAGGGGATTAACTACAACATTCACTTTTTTTTCAGTGCACAGCTCCCAGGTTATAATGAAAACAGAGCAAAACATGTTTCCTAACACCATTTTAGGACTCAAAACAACTTCCTGAAACTGAAATTGGAATCGACAAGGAAGCATATTTGTTGCTCTTTTTGTCTATCCTTTAAAAGAACAATTCATTACTTAATACTACAGGCAAAACATCATTTTCAATTGTTTTCAATATCATACCAGCCTAGTACAATCATAAATCAAATGTCTGTTTTTTCACAAAAGAAAATATTGGTGGAATACTTTTCTCCCTCTGTTCTTTATCTCCTATAGATTATAAGGCATATTGTACCTTTTATTCCAATATGATTAGAATAGAATATAAACAGCTATATATTAATACTCTCAACTTCATAAATATTTTTGGATTCCTGCCCCTGCCATATTCCCATCCAAGGTCTTCCTAATTTGCCACCAGTTACGTCCAAGTTGCAAGAAATCTATCCCAGATCCCAGGTGTAATATCAACAGATGTTAATTGGACTGTTGCAATAATTTGGAAGAGTATTTAAGAAAAGAAATAGGTATGACTGTGATAAGGTCAAGCCATCCCCTCTCACCTTAGACCGCCTACCAGATCCCATTCCACTTTCCCCTAAAAGTAAACCCCCAAGAGCATCACTAAGGATGTGGGGGCGAGAGTTGGTTGAGGAGGGAGAGGGCATGTGATTGGTTGGCAGGCAGATAAGCTAAGGACTGTATGTCTATAGGTAACACAAGGGCTTCTTTCTATATGGTGCCTGCCAGCCTCATCTTCCCGGCACTGGGCCACATTCCTCCATTCCCACACTTTCCTATGCATTGTTTCAAATACACTTCAAAATTATGTAAGCTTTTCCCGACCCTTTAACATCTCCTTTATATATAATACTTTTAAACTGTCAGTGTTTTCCTTCCATCTCCACTCCTTGCCCTACATGGTCTAACTATATGGTCCTGCTAGGCACTATAACTTGGTCTTAGATTGTTACCATTTCTGAGCCACCTGATGAAGTCCAAAATCTTCCTTCTGGAAAATCTGTCTTGTTTTACTTCAAGCTATGTTCTTGCTAGAACCACAAACTACCAGCTATGGTGGTTCTTTATTCAAACTTCTAATGATAAAATAAGTGAAGTATTTACTGATTGCCAAGAAGCCCTCAGGAAAAAAACTCTTCACTGTCAGTAGGTTTCAGCCATCCCAGAGTCAGATCTTTTGAGAATTAGAGGAAAAATATTCATAATACTGCCAAATCTGCCCACGATATCACCTGGGATTTTATAAACGGTTAAAAGGTCATTCAAATATGGAATCATAAAATGTATTCTCAGGCATTCAAGGCCTTAGAATACTTGCTAAATAGAAACCTGTCTTTAAAACTTTCTTGGATAACATTGGGTGAAATGCCTGATGTAGGGGATGGCAAGGGGAAGCGGGGGGATGGGGACAGCAAACCACCGTGGCATGTATGTACCTATGCAACAATCCTGCAGGATGCAGGATGTGCACATGTACCCCAGAGCCCAAAGCAAAATTAAAAAAAAAAAATCTTTCTTGGATCAAGGACTTAAATAAAAAAAGGAAGACATACAGGAAGATGCTACAGGAAATATGGGAAGGAAGGGTAATAAAACAATTTGATTAAGCATGTTGTTGCCATAAAAACAAACCATTCATTACTATGAAAAGGAAAGAAAGAACCTATAACCATAATATGCCAATAATAAACACCTAGAATTGAACAATATCCATATGATGGGAGGTAATGGGAGGGACCAAATGGACTTCTCTTACTAGAAGAAGATACAGATATTGATACAGGCATATAAACATGAATATGGACTTAAGGACAACCAACAACAAAACAGGGTTGAATACACTTTAAACCAGTAAATTAAAACTACACCTTTCCAATAAAAAAACTGGAAAGTAGAGATAACAGATAAGCTATCAAAAATGTAATAATGTGGCAGAATTGAGGTTATATGAGATAATCTCAGGTATTAAGAGAAATCTCTCAAGATTAAAAAAGAATCAAAATTAGAAAATATCTGGCCAACAAGAGACACACACACAAGTAAAAGTCATACAAAATTGAAAATCAAAGTAGGAAAAAGATTTGTCTCTCCAATACGAACCAAACTAAAACTTGAATAGTAATTTTATTATCTTAAAAATGGAATTCAAGAAGTAATGCTATAAGGGACAGAAAAAAAAGATATTATGTACTGGTAATAAAATCAATGAACCAGAAAATGTGACTATCACATATATATATTTCTAAAAATAGAGCCTCAAAGTATTAAGATTTTCCAGTGTTTGACTTCTAATGCTTTGAAAGCAAGTTGTGGACACTTCATTTGCATGCCTTCATAAAGCTAATAAAGTGTTTAATGTTCAGTGGTAGCTAAATAAATATTTTTATAAAACCTGAGGAAGGACCCAACCTCACCCTTATATCCTTGTTTCCCAAAGGAGATTTCCATTTAATTCACAGAACTTATGGAACATACGGCTTATATGAAGGCAAATGGGTATCATTATTTGATGGCTGCAAGTCTGAGTTGTGCTTTCATCAGTCACACATGGGTAAACCTCAACAAATTTAGTAATCTGAAAGAATTTTATGTTCCTATTTTAATGAAAGAAGTAAAACGGTGGTCACCTTAGGCAAGATAAAGCAACATAGAAAAATATACCCTGAAGTTTCAAAATAAGAGACTCCTCAACTGTGCAAATACTACACGGTGAAAATAGATTTTGTTGCATGAGATAAGTAAAGGATCACAAAATACATTAAAGCAATAAGAAAATGAGGTTGATCTATAGGAAATTGATAAATTTGATATTTGTATAGGTAAAGAATTATGGAATAATGGCAATTTCATGTGGTTCAACCTAAGGAAACTTTTTTAAAAAAACAAGTAATAGCTTTTCAAGAAGGTCAGATAAGCAATTATGTTCAGAGATAGACAAAATATATATTTTTAAAACTCAATTTGCAAATATCAAATGCATCTGTCCTGGTTTTCATTACATTTCAGGGTTAATAATGCATGGCTCACAGCAGCCTCCTACTACACAGCATTAGCTCAGCTGAGACTATTGTCCTAACCCTGAGTTACCTGACTCTCCAGCATCCTACTGCCCACAGGCAATGGCTGACCGATAAACGGCATAAAAGGGTAGCTCCTTTGCATCAAGTGTGGATAACTTTGCAATTTATTCTCTAGAGCCTTCTCCCTGTGAATTAGGCCAAGGCTGGCCTTGACCTGAAGCCACATTTGCTCAGCTCTTTGCCCTTCTCAATTTGAATTCACTTCCTTCCTTTCAGGATGCTTTTCTGAAAAATGCTCCCTCAATAAATCACCAATACCTGAACCCCCGTCTCAGGCTCCGCTTTTAAGGAACTTGATCTACAACAGCACACGAAGGAGAAGGAACAGCTGGCAGATGTGTGTGGTGAAATACAGAGAGCTTATTATCCCTTAGTGCATCCATCAGAACAAGGTGCAAATGGATGGCAGTTTGTTTTCTCTATGCCCATAAAATACGAGCATAGTCAATAAATTCCAAGGGCCAGCATGTTATTTTACAAGAGCTTTAAAAATCATGTTTCTCAAAGTATATTTTTCCTCACTAAAAATGTTATCCTGTCTACCTACATCTCTTACCTATTATCAAATTCCTAATTTTTAAAATGGTTTTATTAGAAAATGTTACAATGGAGAATTCCAACTAAACACTATATGTCCAATCCCAGACAACACATGAGCTCAGGGGCGGGTGTTCTTGCTACTAAGATTAAGCCAAAAAGAGAAATATAAATAAGAAATTGATTGTTCTCAGTTTCCTGGAAAAAATTTAAAAGTCAACTGTTTTGTGATTAAATTAATTACACTTTGAGACTAATGATTGGCAATTAGATAACCAGAAACATGCCCAGTTTCAAATTCCAGCCTGTCATTAAGGCATGCATTGTGTTGAAATGCTCTTTTTGCCCTCTAGTGGAGAATCTAGCTAAAAATGATTGATACTTCATTTTGGAAAACTGCTTCTCTTAAAATATCTGCTCATTGACATTTATTTTTTAATGTTAAAACTCCAATTAATTTGTATTTAGTCATTTTTGAGTAGAATGTTCTTTGTGGATGTATTAAACAAATTCATTCATTCTGAAAACAACTTGGCATCATCAAATAGTGAACATGTTTTGGTTTCCTGAAAACTCTTAAAACAGTTTTAAAAATTCATTTTAAGTGTGATAAAGTCTTTTTTCCAGTTCCAACAATCTCAAATATTTTATGTTTTAAATCATCTTAATAGTTATCTAATCTCCGCTGTCTTTAACATTTGTCAGAAACGTTTTACGATTGAAAGCAAAGCTGTTGATTTCTATGATGAATGAAGATAAATTACCTCAGTTTATTCACACAGAAAGATTTCTAATCATACATATGGTTAGAACATAAACAGACATTATTAATGAGGAGGTTTGAGGGATGTTTTTCCCTCCAAAATTCAGGATGATCTTTTTCAGTAAATGTGGCTTCTTCAGTACAATTTTGTCAGATTATTAGATGTTTAGTGGTTCTCTCAGCCACTAACCTTTGGAAAGTGGAAAGTTCTGCCAAAAGAATGTTGGAGCCTGGAGATGAAATGTGAAAAGCATTGTGAAATTCATAAACCCAGACTCTGCCAGTAACTCATGCCACGACCTTGGGTATGTCACTTTGCATCTTTGGGCTTCAGTTTTCCTACATGTAGACTGAAGGAAGTCAGATGGCCTCAGCAGTTAGTTCTAGACCTGATTTACATATATGGTGCTGTGTTTGACCAAATGGAAGCCTGTGCGTGATTCCTGGGTCATAGTGAAGGTGAAGACGGTAATGCTGCTTTACTGATAGATTTTAGGGAGGTGTCTCAAAGAAAATCAATCATCAGCTTTTAAGTTAATCTACAAAATTTTGTACAAATTATTTATACTTTCTGAGCCTGTTCCTTCATATGTAAAAGAAAGAATAAACACTACTTTATGATTGTTTTAAAATCTAAATAAAATGCTGCATGTGAAGTAAGTGGCATGTTCTCTACTTTTTCTAAATATGTTTCTTATAAAATTTCAGTGGCTCCTTCATTCATTCCCTGCTTTCCCCTCTCCCCCGTCCCCCCCAACTCCATTCAGATAACTGATTATGCTCAGGAATGTGGAAGCTGTCTGGCAACCTTAATTGTTGCTAACTTCACATTCTAATTTCTGATGCCAGTTGCTTCCTCAATGCTATGGCCTGCTTTCATTTTCTCAAGTTTGCCCTGTTCGTTTTCTTTCTGTCTATGCTTGCTGTCCCCTCTAGCTGGAATGCCCAGCCCACCCCAAACCTTCACTTCTTTTCAGGTCACAGATTCAACACCATTTTCTCATTAAGTCTTTCCTGATTCATCAGATTGGATCAGGATCTCTGATATATATACCTACTCATACCTGCCCAGATGTATTTCACATGGCAATTGTAACAGTTATCACTTAGTATTGAATTTTTTTTCTTCTTTAATTTCTGTTTTCCCTATGTAGAAAATAAGGACCTGGCAAAGGCCCCTCATGTGGCTGTCTGCTCGCTTTCCAGTATGACCAGCACAAACACAGTACTTTGCACCTAACAGATATTCAATACATCTTTATGAAATGAATAAACAATTGTGTTTTGTCAACTTCCAGACTCCTGAGTCCCATACTTTATGTTGTAACAAAAATGTTGCAAAGTCTATGATTTCTGTTTTTAGCAAGGAATTAGGCTATTAGTTAGTCAAGGTTTTGGTAACCTTGAACCAAACTACTTAATGTTCATTTTTCTATATTTGAAGCTATGTACAATTGCAAACTGCTTATCTCAAAGAGCTGTTTCTTTGTTCTTAACGTATACTCATAAAAGATTTTTCACATCTTTAGATTTAAATATTTACAGCATATATTAGAAAAATAAATTGTTATTTCAAAGCCCTCTCAGCCTTTGAAGCAGTAGGGGAAGGTCAGAATTACTTCAGATTTTCCTTTCTCCAGATAAATCATAATCTCTATTAACTGTTGTTGCTTGATCTTTGTTAAAATGTCAGAAGAAACCTCAGGAAGAAAAAAAATCTTTCAAAGGAGCTACTAAAAATCAACCCATGCTTAAAAATACACCTATAATATTAATATTTCAGTTTTTATTGGATTTCTACACAGATTCACATGGTCAATTCTGAGTAGCAACGCAATGATAATACCAATTTGCATGCTTTCAATAATGTTAACAATATAAACTTTACACCTGGACTAAATTTGAAAATAAATAAAGAGAAGAAAAAAATGAACAAGGAAAATCAACCTTTATAGGGGGAAATATCCAAGGAGTTTAAGAAGAGAAAACTCATGACCTAGGAAGCAGGCTAAAGACAGTTTGTGAAGGGGCCTCTCCCACCTGCCTATTCTGGACATGAAAGTTTCCTCCCTTTCTCTGTCCTCCTACCTCATTCACACAACATCAGACCACCATGAAAACTCACCAGACTTTCCAGAGTAGGTATGCCAACCCCTAACTTCTCTCAAAATACATTTTGCTAGGAAGGCTTCCTCACTATTCTAATAGATGATCCACCCTTGCCTTATTATAAGTGGAGTGTTTCTTCACATAGAGAAGACAGAAATAATGCATATAATTGGACTGAAAATATAACCATTTGCTCACTCGTCTCCCCCTTTTCATTTCAGGCAACTTATATTACTTCTTTATTGTTAATCTACAATCTCAAGAGCAGCTGCTTAGGAAAAAGGCTAAGAAAAAATGATCAGTAAATATTCTGCTGACATGTAATAAAGATAAAATGTATTACAAGTTCATCATTTTTAGGAAAAGCATAATTATAAAGAATTGCTATAATTTAAAATCTCTTTTTATGAAAAAGGCACTTTAATTTTTTTACAAAAGTACATCATAAGAAATCATATGTTGGCGGGTATGGTATTTTTTCAAAGAGAAAGGACTTTTAATAATTGAAGTCTCATACCAGAAAAAAACTATATACCTTCTGATTCAGTAAGTCTACAAATACTGAATGTGTAAACCCTCAGGCCCATCTGTAAATGTTACAAGCACATGGGGACAATTTTGATTAAGAGGTAAACCCTATATTTCATAACTTATTCTAATAAAAAATCCTAAGCTAATATACTAGATATATTACAGTATATACTATATATATTACAGTATATACACATATACTCTCTCTATATAAATAACAATTGTATTTCCTTTTACTTACTAGGAGTTATATGAAGAAAAAAATTATAATCTAGTACTTATAAACCTGTCAATATAGTTTTCCTTTTAAAGTTTTTTATAAGGAAATTCATCTTCCTGCTGAATCATTAGAGAATTTAAAAGGCAAAAGAGGAAACATTTGTTATTATAGGAGAAGCATAGAGTTTTCATGAGGTAAAAACTCCAAGGTCACCCAGTTCTTGAGATTTGTAAATTTTTTAAGCTGTAAGTAGGCTTAGGAATCTGCACTTTTCTAAAGCTCCCCAGGTAATTCTGAAGCAACCATTCTAGTCTGAGTCGTAGAGTTAGGATTTTGAAACCAAACTAAATGTCCTACTTTTATAGCTAAAGAGACAGAAACCGGCAGGAACAGAGTGAAATATGTGGCACAATAACATTTACATAAATTATGTTATATGCACACAAAATAACAATGCAACTTTTGAAAGAAAATGCACCAACAGATATAACATCACATACTTTAGAATATTTCTCTGGGAGCAGAAAGGACAGAAGAGTGAGAAATAGGAATTAAAGGAAATACATATGTGAATAAATCAGAAAGCAATAAAACAAAGGCTGTAATAAAAGGAAAAAGGTATTTAAGATGAGAGTAATGGCCTACTGGTTATATTGATGGATTGTTTCTTCACTCCAACACCAAAATTCTACTATAATAGCTAAATGCTAAAAAAATGTATAAAGCTGAATACTTAAGTAGGAATGTGACCATTTTACTTTCATGTATCATTTGATCCTGGTAACAATTCTATAATAGAGATTCTATTTTGTTGTTGTTGTTTGTCATTTCACAGATAAGAAAGTTAAAGCAAGAGTTTGAATTATTTTTTCAAATATAGGCATAAAACAATTCATTGATTCTAAAATAAATTCAGCAACTGATGTCTTATTACAAATAATCTCTGCAGATGAAGTTTAATTTGCATTTCACTATAAGTAGAGGGACTTTATACTTACTGATCAAATAGGATACTTCTGATAAAAAGAGGGAGCACTACACATATTGAAATCACATAATTTTAAAAATATTTATTGACTGGAATGGTTTATTATAGTGGTAGACATAAATATTTATTTTCAAAATGCTTTTTATTTTAAGATGAAGTCTCGTTCTGTCACCCAGGCTGGAGCGCAATAGTGCAATCTTGGCTCACTGCAACCTCCACCTCCTGGGTCCAAGTGATTCTCCTGCCTCAGCCTCCCGAGTAGCTGGGACTATAGGCATGCGCCACCATGCCCAGCTAATTTTTTTGTATTTTTAGTAGAGACGGGGTTTCACCATGTTGGTCAGGCTGGTCTTGAACTCCTGACCAAATGATCTACCTGCCTGGGCCTCCCAAAGTGCTGGGATTACAGGCGTGAGCCACTGTGCCCAGTCTCAAAACACTACTTAAAAAACAAAATTCTTCAAAAAATAGGAAAAAAAAAAACCATTATAATGTTTCTATTCATCTATATTTAAATGGCCCAGACTGATCAGAACACATGATCATCTACATAGGAATATACATTTTCCTGTCTATATGAGAGATCTTAAAGGTCTCGCCCGGACCTCTAGCAATGACAGCAGCCTGGGGTCTGAAAGTGAGAGTGTTCCGTTTAAGGGATTCTGGGTGACAAGAATGGAGAGGAAGGAGACTTTCTGGCTATGAAGTGAAAGCTATAGTGGAAGGGATTTTTCAAGAGACTACTCCAGAGATAAATACTGAAACATTCCAGTGGAAAGGCTAGAGAAATCTAGAGCTAGTCCTTGCATAAAAACATACAATAGAATTTAATAGCAGTGGAAGAAAGGGGAGAATCTACAGGACATGTGAAGAAATCTGCCATACTTATCTCTTTCATGAGACAGAAGCAGACATGAAATAAAATTGTGTATGGTTACAGACAACATACAAAAATCATGCATTTTTAGAAAACTAAAAGTGAAATAAAATGCCTGCATGGTCACAAACTTGTCATCAAAATATACATTTTTTTTTTAAATGAAAGAGAAAATATCCTCAAGGATGGCTGTGAATTTTCTCCTGGGGCTTTAAAGCTGTCTCTCTGTCTATAAAGATCCTATTTTTGCTTATAAAACTTCTCAAGCTTTCACTGTAAATAGTGCTTTCTTGCTTAGGAAATCTCAGCCTTGCTTCTGCCAACAGATCAGAAAAGTCATCCTGAGTGAAGGCTTAGTCCTCGCTCCTCTGGTTTCTATTCATAGACTGGCCATGTGTTTCTGGTTTGTTTGCTGGTGCGAACTGGCGAAGTAGAGACTCAAGGGAGAAAACAACAAGGGATAATGTCTTCCTGTCTACATGGCTGCAGCTGTGCTAAATAAAAGGGAGAAAATGTAGTCGGGATAAGAGAAGAGAACAAAGTGCATAAAACTGAGTAATTAAGTGGGAATGTTGAAAATAGGCCAGAAGAATTGTAATTTTAGGGTGATTTAAAAAGAGAGGTATATCTTGCAAATTATGAGAGTAGAAGATAGAAGAAATGAGACAGGGAATGAACGGAGAAAGAAGAAAAGTCAGGGACAGTGATAAGCTTTCCAGGTACTTTATGTGTGTATGTTTTCTCACCTCAGGGCCAGGTAAGAAAGCTGAGACGCACGTGGTCACGTATTCGTGGTGCTTAGGAAGAACATTACTTTTCTAAATGAGCTGAATTTTTAAAAATAGAAAATGGACTCCAGTAGGCCTTAATCTAGACATAAACACGTGTGCTGTTCATGGTACTTTGCCTCCTTTGAAGATAAAAAAAAATAATTTAAATGCATTGTAAAATGGAGGAAAATGGACAAAATGACAATAGCAGATTAGACACAATTTTAAAATAGTAACCCAAACACCCAGATACATCTTTCTGCTGTACCCTTTCTTGTTTCAGTAATATACATAGCTCAAGACATAATACATCAAAAATAAAGAGAATACCCTTTAGACTTTTGTTTTGCTTTTGTTTGTTTTTTGTAACAGGGTCTCACTCTGTTGTGCAGCCCAGAGTGTAGCGGCACAATCACGACTCCGTGCAGCCTCGACTTCCCGGGCTAAAACAATCTTCCCACCTCAAACCATGAGTAGCTGCTGGGACCACAGGTGCATGAAACCACGCCCAGCTAACTTGTTGTTGTTGTTGTTGTTGAGACAGAGTTTCCCTATGTTGTCCAGGCTGGTCTCTGGCTCCTGGGCTCAAGCGCTCCTCCCACCTTGGCTTCCCAAAGTATTGGGAAACAGGCGTGAGCGACCACACTCGGCCCTCTTAAGTTTTAACAGCCAAAGTTTTGATCTACAGGAACCTGGACTTCAACATTAGATCATAAACATAAAACGTCATGAATATATATATACACATACATATAATATAAATCATTGAGCCACATATATCCTCTTAGTTCTTGACATTTTAGCAGCAACCATCCTCTAAACTTCAAACTACCTGCTTTTACTTTTCTTTGCCTCAGGGCTCTTTATGGGGATTAATGCTGCCCCACCCCTTCTCTTCAACTGACTGCCAAAATTTCCCTCCTCCACCCCTCAGAGAGCAGAGCTCTAAGCTGTGTGTCCCTACAGCAGCTCCCAGAGTTCCCCAGTAATATAAAGCTATAGTCCCCCACAGTGGTCACCGGCTTGCTCACATACTCATTATTAGATGCCTGTCCCCTTTGGCTCCATCCCCACTCTCCTAATTGTCATTTTCTGGAACCACATCCCCAAACAACTACTTATAGGTGACCGTCTTCTCAGAGAAAACCAAACAAAGGTACAATCATCCTCATTATTCACAGCAGTTATGTCCTTAAAGCTTCCATGAGAATGGAATTCATGAATACCCAACCATCTCTCCAGGAGAAAACCTGGATTAGGTTATTCTAAGTCTCTGGTTACATTGTCATTAACCAATCAACAAATAACCTGTTTTATGGGTGTTTCTGTTTAAAGACACATATTTAACATATTTTTAATTTGCTAACACGAAACTCATGGCCAACAGCACTATAACTCAAGCCTAAAAGAAGCTTACCTACCAAAATTATTTTCTCTTTAAGACACATCACAGCCTTCTTGTGCCTAGGAACATTAGAAAGCCCTTTAACACTATGTTTAGGGGCCATTTTGAACAGCAAAATTACCAATAAAATACACAAAGATGCAAACGAAAACATGATGCCAGAGACATCCCTAAAAGGACAATTGTTTACAGCATGACAGCAAGAAAGCAGAGCATTGCCTTGTTCAACCTCAGCTGGGGACATTGAAGATTCAAATTTCTCCCTGTTCCGTGAATGTCCACAAATGACTAGAAGAGCAAACACAGTGAGTGCTGCTTTGGGGTTACAAACAAATTTTGGTGAGTAGATGAACTCACAAATATGAACTGTGTTGGAGTTCCCTACGGCAAAGAGGACATGAACAGAAGAACAGAGAAAGATACGTAGGGCATCCCAGAGGATGGTTCTGAGATAGCTTCACAAAGTTCACCTTGTTCCCAGCAAGCAGGTAACAAAGTTCTCCCATGTAAGCTGTAGGGGCGCAGAAGTCGCTGATTTACAGTTGATAAGGACATGCCATGCAAGTGAAGAAAAAGGGATGTAACCATGTATTCTACAACTCATGGTTGTGTAACAGAAGGGAATGAGAACACCACAGGCAAAGGTCAGATGCACCCTGCCTCCACAACCCCACCTTACCTATGCTCCCATGCCAAACACACTCCATCAGATATGTGGAAACTGGATATAGCCTTCAATAAAAGAAATATCCTCAACTAAGTGAAATTATTCTAAATAAACTGGTAAATCCATAACCTGACTCAGATTTAGTCTTTACTTGAAATAGAAATAATCACAATAATTCAAACATCTGGGTCTCTTAGTGAAAAAGGTAACTGTAGAAATTGTTCATCATTAATAAATATTTACTACCTTGGGCATAAGGTGGGAAATAGTATATTACGTCACACCCTCGATAGATACTAAGACACATACAACAAATAAATACAAGATGACCTATAATATGCATGAGATGTCTTGGCACAGGAGAAGAGTATAGAAATTAAAAGGAGAAAACCAATCACTTTGAGTATTGATGCATGGAGAAATGTCACAGAAGAGGAATAATTTAACACAGTCTTAAAGTAGAAGAATGGTTTGTATAAGTAAGGAGAACATAGAAGAGTATTTTCTACGGAAAATAAATGAACAAGTAGAACAGTAAGGTATTCCCAAAGCATGCCTAGAGGAAAACAAGAAAATCAGTTTAAGTAAACTAAAATAAGAATAATAAAGACTAGTGTAAGAAAATATAAGAATGAATTCTACTTGGTGAATGGCTCAATATAAGGACAAAGCAGAAGAAGTATAAAGCCTAACAGATGAATCAAGTTTTGAGTTTGGGGACTGAGAATTGTGGTTTTAATGACGGAAGTAGGAAAACCAGTGCAGAACTACTTTGATGAGTTTGAGGTGACAACATAACATCCTAGGGGAAATGATGAGCAAGCAGCTAAAGTTATGAAACTGAATCTCAGTGGAGAAGCAGAAAGGGAAGTGTGAAATTGAGACTTATCAGTATGAAGATAATCACTAAGGCCCGTGAGTGGGTGAATAGCCGAAGTGGGGCAATTAGAAAGATGAGATAGAGAAGCAAGAAGTGTCCACAAAGAAAGCAAAGAAGGAGCAGTCAGGGAGTTAGAATGTGCATATTATCCCAAGAGCAGAGTAAGAGAAATGCAAGCAGAAATGATCAACTGTGTCAATCGGTACAGAAGAATAAAAGAGAGAGAGGACTGAGGAAATTCGGCTGAATCGCTGACAACCAGTTTACCCTTGAAAGAGCAATTTCAGTAGAGTGATAGAGGTGAAAAGTCAGAAGCTCTCCAAAATGCGCTAAAAAGTGAGTTTATAGAAAGGGAATGGAGACAGTGGCTATTGACCACTTTGAGAGAAAGAAAATTTTGAAACTGATAGACTTGCAGCATCATCAAGGAAAAGGATGAAGTGCTCCTTTAGTATTGTTTTATTTTGTTTTTTAGGCTTCTGCATATAAAGGGGAGGCATTCAATGGAGAAAGAATGGAAGATGATTTAGGAGAGGAGAAGGAATGACAATTCCAGAAAGCTTAGTGATAATAAGATCTTACTTGTATATGTTTTTGTTATCTTCAGGCACTTTTACACACATTTGTCAATTTTATTTTCATAATATTCTAATAAGGGAGGTACTATTATTATTTTCATTTTAAAAATGAGTAAATGGAGGCATTCAGAGGCTAAATGACTTGCCCAATATGACCACCTAAAAAGGGTTGGGTCAAGAAATAAACTCAGACAAAGGGACTAGTATGGTCTTCTTACCCACTAGGCTATCTCACTTTCAAGGATTAAAGAATTTTTGCAATCTATTCATCTGACAAAGGGCTAATATCCAAAATCTACAAGGAACTTAAACAAATTTACCGGAAAAAAAACATCAAAAAGTGGGTGAAGGATCCGAACAGACATTTCTCAAAAGAAGACATTTCTCAAAAGAAGACATTTATGCAGCCAAGAAACAAATGAAAAAAAGCTCATCATCACTGGTCATTAGATAAATGCAAATCAAAATCACCATGAGATATCATCTCATGCCAGTTAGAATGGTGATAATTAAAAAGTCAGGAAACAACAGATGCTGGAGAGGATGTGGAGAAATAGGAACACATTTACACTGCTGTTGGGAGTGTAAATTAGTTCAACCATTGTGGAAGACAGTGTGGTGATTCCTCAAGGATCAGAACATTTGACCCAGCAATCCCATTACTGGGTATATACCCTAAGGATTATAAATCATTCTACTATAAAGACACATGCACATGTATGTTTATTGCAGCACTGTTTACAGTAGCAAAGACTTGGAACCAACCCAAATGCCATCAATGATAGACTGGATAAAGAAAATGTGGCACATATACACCATGGAATACTATGCAGCCATAAAAAGGATGAGTTCATGTCCTTTGCAGGGACATGAATGAAGCTGGAAACCATCATTCTCAGCAAAGTAGCACAGGAGCAGAAAACCAAACACTGCATATTCTCACTCATCAGTGGGAATTGAACAATGAAAACACATGGACGCAGGGAGGGGAACATCACACCTCAGGGCCTGTCATGGGGTTGGGGGCTAGGGGAAGGAAAGCATTAGGAGAAATACCTAATGTAGATGACAGGTTAATCTACGTGGCACCTAGGTAACAAACCTGCACGTTCTGCATATGTATCCTAAAACTTAAAGTATAATAAAAAAGAAAAATAACTTTTAATATAAAAGTTTCAGGCTATTAATACGTAGATAAAATACAAAGATTATCAAACCAAATCAACAAAGCTGATACAACTATTAGAGGGAAAAATATACTCTTCAAATGAATTAATCAAAAAGATATGAACTAGATGAAACAGTATTCTCTTATAAATAGAATGGGAAAGCTAAGAAGAGAAACAGTCTAACTCAGTGATTCTCATCTGGGTTTAGTATTGCCTCCGAGGGGACATTTGGCAATTTCCAGGGACGATTTTGTTGTCACATTTGTGGGGGGAGGTTGCTACTGACATCTAGTGGGTAGAGACCAAGGATGCCACTAAACATCCTGCAGTGCTCAGGACAGCACCCAACAAGAATGATCTGGCCTGAAATGTCTGAGAAACCCTGGCTAACTTAAGAAGAATTAATTTACAAATAAATTGAATACAGAACAGATACTAGAAAATCAAAGTCAGAGGCCTTATATGGCACAGAGCTGATTGCCTTATATTTTTTTAATTCAGACAACCTGGGAAGTTATTGCCCTGGAAAGATATACCTACATTTATTCACACTTAGCATATTCTCTGGACGGAAGTATTTGTTTAAGGTTGTGAGTGTCTGGGATTACCTAACCTGTTCTAAATAGAAAATCTGATCATGACATCTCCTGGAGCAGGAGACAATACATTTATCCCTAGTCAAAATCAGAATACATTTTCCCCCATGGGAAAAAAACTGTAATAAATGATAGCTAGGTAAAATTTAAATAGGGCTTTTTATATTAGCTTTCAGATCACAAAATGACTTAAATAATCCAGCAATTTCCTAATTTCCTTAAATAATACAGCTATTTCTTTTACAGGCTATCTTTCAGAGCTAGTGATCTCCAGATCTCCAGATCACTAGCTCTGAAAGATTGCCTGTAAAACAAAAAGGTTATATGGTTAAATAAGATGGGGAAGTTTTACATAATTTAGGCCCCTCTTGGAGATTAATAAATGCACATTCGCATAGTATGTATTTGAAAGTTTTGTTGCATTTGAGTTAATTTACTGTTTCCCAAATGTATTTGTATATTAAATCCCCTTTTTGGTCACACAGTATTTATCAGCCTCCCAATGGAACTAATGTTTTATGGAATATATGTTGGAAATTATTGTAAAAAACTTTTTCAGCCCCTTTTAAAGACCCAAATACCAATGATACGATTTCTTTGTGTCTTAAGTTCCAAACAGCTGACTTACAAATAAGCATTTGGAAAAACCTCTATTCTCAATATTTAAGCCTGCCCAGCAGTTGGATTATTGAATGTCATCTTCATTCTTCATTCTTATCTTGCAGAAAAGCCATATGTAAACTACTTTCTAGAGTAAATCTTATTTATGATAAAAGTTCAAACTAAAGTAAAAAAACTACCTAGAAACATCATTACCTGGTGGTCTGTACTTCAAGCCACTTGTGGAATTACTGCTATCACTGTAAAACAGTTTTCCAGAAATCATGGAAGAAATAGATCCTTGGGGATAGAAAATGTCAGGTGTAATATTCAGTGTTAAAAAAGAGATAAGTAAAATTTATACACCGATTGATGACTGGAGACATTAGAACAAATAAAACAGTATACAACCATTTAAAAATATACATATGACAACTTAGCATTGTTTTATAAGCAACACATCATGTCAAACCAGTTTATTTGCCATCACTGTTAAGGTATTGGACCACAAACAAAAAGTTGCATCCGCGGTTTATGTGCTAATCCTCCATTAGTTCTTCACATAGCCTTAGTATATTGCAAGAGTTACAAACTGGCTGACACTTAAACAAACAACCAAAAAACCAGGAATCATACATGCCATTAGTTTTTTTAAGAAAAATTAATTGGATTTTTGTCTAATGTAATGACTTAGAATGATACATTACTGAGGTAATTTGATGTGGTGAAAACAGGTGTGAGATAGGAACTTGAAAGTCTGTATTCATGGACTGACTCCAACTGTTTATTACCCTGAAACTTCTTTACATTTTTTTTTCACTGATTATCTCTGAAATCCTAAGAAACTAACTTTGGTCTGTCTTATGTTGTCATCTCTACCTTTCTTGCTGGCTTCCCTAACAAGTAATGGTCTCAGAAAAATAGGTGAAAGAAATGTAAAGTTGTTACAGGATGTCATTTATTTTCAATTAAGAATGTTCAACTAGTTACCTTATTATCTTTTTTACTTTTCATGAGAAAGAGTGTCTTCCATATGCTGATAGGATTTGCAAGACACCCTGCTTTACTAATGTTTTTTAAAACTAGACTGCATTAATTTGCAATTTTTTAACTTGAGAACTGCATGCTTTTAACCAATAATATTTACATGCTGTGTCATCTTTCTTGTTCACATTTGAATTAATGCTGATCACAGCAAAGAGCCAAGTATTTTAGCATAGCTCATTTTATACCAACCAGAGCCTTCAGAGCACCCAGAACTCTTTTGCCACTTAAACAGTATTTAAATCATCTAAATCTTTTCTTATTCCTCCCATACCCCTCTAATGTAGAGAAATTGTCTCTATGCACAGCGACAACATTTCAACTAAGAAAATCCTGTCTTTCTAAAATCCAATATGTATGTACAGCTTGTTCCCTCTCTTGGTAGAATATTTACGAAAGGTAATTTGGTTCAAAATATAATTAGCCTTGAAATTAAGTGTTAAAAGTGCCACATAATTTTTTGATGCAGTTCAGTGTTTTCTCTTGGTACAATATTTACAAAAGATAATTTGGTTCAAAATATAATTAGCCTTGTAATTAAGTGTTAAAAGTGTCACATAATTTTTTGATACAGTTCAGTATTTTCTCCTTTAGCAATTCTTTCATGTTACTTCCCATTTAAAGTATATATCACTTTTAGAAAACAGTAGGAAAATATACAACCACAATGGAGCTTATTCTTGGAAATTAGTTTTTTTAACTTTTAAGTTCAGGGGTACAAGTGCAGGATTGTTACATAGGTAAACTTGTGTCATGGGGTTAATTATACAGATTATTTTATTACTCAGGTATTTAGACTAGTACCCATTAGTTGTTTTTCTTGATCCTCTCCCTCCTCCCACCTTCCACCCTCCAAAAGGCCTCAGTGTGTGTTGTTCCTCTCTGTGTCTATGTGTTCTCATCATTTAGCTCCCCCTTATAAGTGAAAACATGCGGTATTTGGTTTTCTGTTCCTGTGTTAGTTGGCTAAGGATAATGGCCTCCAGCTCCATCCATGTCCCTGCAAAGGACATGATCTTGTTAGGTTTTTTTTTTTTTTTTGAGACAGAGTCTTCCTGTGTTGCCAGTCCCGGGCTGGAGTGCAGTAGCGCAATCTTGACTCACTGCTTCAAGCAATTCTCCTGCCTCAGCATTCCAAGTAGTTGGGACTACAGGTGCATGCCACCACGCCCAGCTAATTTTTGTATTTTAGTAGAGACAAGGTTTCACCACATTGGCCATGATGGTCTTGATCTCTTGACCTCGTGATCCGCCCACCTCGGCCTCCCAAAGTTCTGGGATTACAGGCATGAGCCACCGTGCCCGGCCGATTTTGTTCTTTTTTATGACTACGTAGTATTCCATGGGCTATATATGCCACATTTTCTTTATCTAGTCTATCATTGATGGACATTTATGTTGATTCCATGTCTTTGCTATTGTGAATAGTACTGCAGTGAACATACGAATGCATGTGTCTTTATAATAGAATGACTTCTATTTCTGTGGGTATATACCCAGTAATAGGATTGCTGGGTCGAATAGTATTTCTGTCTTTAGGTCTTTGAGGAATTGTCACACTGTCTTCCACAATGGCTAAACTAATTTACACTCCACCAACAGGGTATAAGAGTTCCTTTTTCTCCACAGCCTCGACAGCATCTGTTTTGTTTTGTTTTGTTTTGTATTAACTTTTTAGTAATAGCCATTCTGACAGGTGTGAAATGATGTATCATTATGGTTTTGATTTGCATTTCCCTAATGATCAGCAGTGTTGACCTTTGTTCCATATGATTGTTGGCAGAGTGTATGTCTTCTTCTGAAAAGTGTCTGTTCATGTCCTTTGCCCAATTTTTTATGGGGTTGTTTATTTGGGAAATGAAATTTTAACTGGTTTTGTTCTGCATCAATTAAACTGAAAAGGTTTTAAGTTAATCAATACAAAGTTTATATTTGATTTGTATTATTTATAAGTCATTAAAGTTAATCCTTAAATAATCATATTGAAATGTTTACAAACCAATTTTTTCAACCTCTTTTATCCAGAAATGAAATTTTTAAAATATGGCTATAAAGATCAGATTGTTCATTCTTATTTTACTGGATCCAGATATGTTACCATTATCCTTTAAAAATTACTGACTTTTCATTTAATTCCATTTTACTTCCTCTTTAAAAGTGTGATTTTCTACCTTAAGTAACCCCAGGATGTTTTCCTAGAAATTCAGTCAGCCATCTGAAAGTAATTTTTCTGTCTGGTATGTGGGGTTTTTGATGGGTGTATGTGGCAAGCATATAGCTTAACTAGACTTACTATACTCATTTTCATCAAAATATTGGCTAAAATATTCAGAACAGATGTGTATATGTGTATACTTTTTTTTGAGACTCTAGAGAAAGCTTTTTTGTGAGCATTAAAGGGCATGTCAGACTTATGGAGAAATTTCTTTGCAATTTTTTTTAAACCTTTGACAACTGTTAAGAGAAGATTGCTTCTAAGGTGCTGCTTATTACTCTGAAACTTAATGACTTTAGCATGATTTTAGAGAGTTTTTAAAAGTGATACAAATGAAAAAGGCAGCAATTCAGTGGTGTTTCAACAGACAACTTAATATGGGAATGATTTTGGATAAGAAATTAAGAGAAGAATTAGTTCTGACTTGATTGCCAAGCAGTTCTGTAAAGCTAAATTTTCAGAAAAATAAAGAGGGCTGGTGAGGGTAACATACTTGCCTTAGAAGGAAGGAAGAGGGAGGAAAAGAAGGAAATGGAAAATTAGAAGGAAGGAAATGGAAACTATGAAAATAGGAACTAATGATATAGCTTGGATCCTTTTTGGTCTAGTGTCTGAGGAAAGTCCCCTATTTACTTTCTTAACAAGCAATCAGTTAAAAATTGAGCAGTTACTGTGTTTAAGGTACTGTGCTAAGTGCAGGAGATAGCACTATGTAGACAATAGAAAAGTCTGTCTTTCCTCATGAAACTTACAGTCTAAAAGCGTGACAGAATTCAAGTAACTAAATTAATAAATACTTATGGGACTGTAATTGGCATGCTACAAAGAAGAACTTTGAGAGGAAATGAGACAAACACAGAGAATCCTGACCTAGAATGAGAGGCCAAGGATTGTGTCCCTAGGGAAATGACATTTTTGCTTAGCTCTGAAGGATGCATGTGAATGTATGATGAGAAGAGGAGAGGAAAACCAGAGGACAGAGTCCTAGGGTGCTGGGTGAGGAAAGTGTTTCAAGGAGGGAGTAATACTCGGTGTTAATGCTTTATATACATCAGAAAAGTCAAGGACTCTGAGAATTGTCTATTGAATTTAGCAACATGGAAGCCCTAGCACCCTTGACTATAGCAGTTTTGGTGGGATAGAGGTGGCAAGAGCTTAATCGGAGAAGATTCAACAGAGAAGAGGAGGAGGAGAATTGGGGACTGCACATATAAAGAAGCTTTCTACAAGGTTTTCTGTAAAGGAGAACAAAAAATAAAGTGGTAACTAGGTAGGGGTTTGTGGGGTAAGGAGGGCTACTTTTTAAAAAACAATTGGAGAAATTACAGCATGTTTATGTGCTAATGGGAATGACTGAGTAGAAAGAGAAAAGTTGATGATGCAGAAGAAAGAAGGGAGGATTGCTCAAGGAATGCCCTTGAGTAGGTCAGAGGGAATAGGACCCAAGGAGCAACCCAGTAATTTGAGATCTCCCTAATGTCACAATACAGCATCATAAGTATTGTATATATGCTAAAGGCACCAGGAAAAAGCTTAGGGAGCCCAGTAAAGAGAGCAGTTAACTCTACCAAAGGGGATTGTAGCATTTGTGATATTGCCTGAAAATGCTTTATTATCTAAGGTAAAAATTAGTTTAGTTTCAAGCAGTGTTGTATACTAGCATTAAAGCACAGCAGTTTTGTATTAAAATATGGTAATTTGGATATATTATTATAAAGCACTCCATCATTGTCTATATTCTTAAAATTGTATTTTGTGTTTTATTTGCTTAATTGCAGCTGAATATAGTCTATAATTCTTAAAAAGCTACCTGCCATCAATTTCATAATAAAATTCAGATAAAATCCAAAAAATATTTATTTTTTTCTGTGTGCCTCTATAAAAATAGTTATCTTTTACCTTTACCACATTTATTAGAATACAGTAAGAAATACAGTGCAAAATTCCTGCCTCTATGGAGATACCAATTTAAAAACTCTACATGTGCAACAGATATTAAAAGCCAAATAAAATAATGGTTGTATTATGAGGCACTAGCACAGTGGTATCACAAGGCTTATGATAGCGTGCCAAATGAACTCTGTAATTAATAAATGTTTTATACTTAAAGGAATAAGAAATTAAGAAGTGGTCAGCAAAAATTTTTAAATAGGCTCTAATCATCATTGTATTGATTATATTCTTTACTGTTATTACTAATTCTTATCATGAATTAGTAATCTTAACTTTACCACCTCAAAAACCAATATATTACCGTGTAAAGACGTGTCTTAAACTTTTCCAAATTACTTTTCAGAGATTTATGTTTTATTTATGTACATTTTCACAGGAATGGGTCAGATGTATTTAATTTTATTAAACCAATCAATTTGTATTAAAGCCTTAAACAGTAATGTGAGTATAAACATACTTTACATGTATTAATAATAGTGCATATTTGATTTGAGTCTAACTATAATGCTTATTAGTACTCTTAGCTTTGTGTTTTGTTTCACTGGTGTTTTACCAACAGCACTAAAACGTCGAATCCTAAAGGTCTCTTTCCATTTGAACTTTGCTGTCTTGTGAAATTAAAATGCTGCTGTGTACATGTGGTAGCAAACATATTTTCAAGCTGTAATCAATGATCTGTATATTTGGAATTAGAAATAATTGAATACATGGTCTATTTCTCAATCTGCCATGAACTGCTATTTATGCAAGAATGTTACTTTATGTTATTGGTTTAACTGCTTTATTAAGTCTACTTCAGTATTTTAGCACAATTGAAAATCAGTACTTATAAGCAGTATTATTTGTTCTACCTAAATCAATAATATACTTTATTTTTTAAAATACTTATTTTTATTTGTTGCTAAGTCTATAGTTTTATAACTAATAAAAGCAAAACCTGATGTTCTCCAAAAGTAAATTTTAGTAAAGCTTTTTCTCTCAGTTTTTTTCTAATTTAATGTATTTTAATATATTTTCCTTCAATTGTGTGCTAGTGATATACAGTATAATTCTGTTTAAAAAGTCACTCCCGGAGAAGTCAGTGTTAAAAATCTTCTGCGTAATTGTTTCTATGGCTAATTATACAACCAGACATATCAAGGGCTTAATTACATGCTTCAATGACTTAGCCCCATTAGAATTTCAGAGATGACACAAAATACAATGAATACAATTATGTATTTCATATTCTGTGTGTGAAGTATGTTTCTTCTTGTTTTTTGCACGTTTGACTCCAAACAACCAATTTTCAAAAAGTATCTAACTAGCTTTTTAAAATATATATATTATATAGAGCAAGTAAAACAATTAACTATTTATTGGATTTTCACTTTTCAAAAGATTTTTTGGTGACATGTAAAAACAGTGCTAGAACTGTTAATAGCTTCAGTTTCAGTGCCTGTGCTGAAGTAGAGTTTATTTTTAAAACCAGATCCTAAAGAAATAAATTGTAGATATTTTGAAAATACAGCATGCATAACATTGAAAATCTGGAGGACTGGTTGTGCAAAGTGGTAGAAATAGACATAACAAAAAGAGACCTTCCCTCAAACCCTTACCCTACCTTTGTTGGGCACAATATTGACCTGGATCTATAGATGGCTGTTGTGAGACCTCAGTTCTTCTTAGCTTAAAATAATTTCAACAAGAGACACACAGCAAAAGAGGTGTAGCATAGAGCAATTTATTGCAAAGGACAAAAAATATGAAAGTTAGGTGCAGAATAGACAGTACACCCTGAGAGAGGATTCAGGGAAGGCTGCTCCTAAGGATGAGACCACCATGACTGACACTAGGGAGACTCCCTTTATGGGAGTCTTACATGATTATTCATAAAGGGATAGGAAGAGGTGTTGCTAGTAAGCATGTTCTCGGTGGTCCTCTGGGTGCACATGCACAGTAGCTGTACATGCTTGTTCATACATTGCAAGTCTCATTAGCATCTTAAATCTCTACTCGGGTGTGTTGTTTACTGTTATAATAAGCAAAGGGTCAGTCTGAGAACAGGTGTAATCAAAATGCATGTGCTCCCTGCAAGGGAAATTCCCTACTGTAGATAGCTGTGTTTGAATGAGCTGGACTACAATGTGAATGCTGGGGCTTATTGTGTTAACTGTATGGTCACCATGTGAGGACATGTTTACTTCCTTGACTACCTATCCTGCCTCAGATCATCTCACTCAAATTCCCTCTGTAAAAGAGCAGAGATATACTGTTGGAGAATTTGGAATATTAGGTGATCATTTATAAAGTTGTTTGCATACCTTGAAAAGAAGCCATTAAATAAATACTACATTTTTGGCTCATTAATAATTTTATCATGTCTAGTTAATTCTTCAGATTTTAAAAGAGCTTAGCAAAACAGACTAAACTGTATCAGTGTTCACAATAAAAAGCCATAAGATTGATACATTTTCCTTAAGAACAGAATTAGAATTCTCCTAATAGAATTTTTTGAAACACATTGAGTGATTGTAATAATCACAAAATTTAGCTGTGCAAGGAGGGAAGTTGCAGGGACAGAAAGTGATAGATACTGAAAAGTGGTACAATAGGTATTAATAGATTAAAGGAGGAAGAATTGTTGGACTTGGAGTACTATAGGGAGTATGCTAGAAATACAAAAGGTAGTAGTTGGTAAGTGGGATATTTAAAGGGATTGCAGCCTTTGCAGATGAGATTAAGCATATGACCACAAGAATGAGTGTAGGAGAGAACCTCAAGAAACTGAAAGGCCAGAATCTCAGAGGGTGAATATTGAAGTCACCAAGAATTATGACAGAAGCAATATTTGAGTGGCTAGGTTTGAATCCTGATAAAATGCAGTTACCAGGTGTATGTCCTTGAGCAAGTTACATAACCTTAGTTTCCTCATCAGTGAAAATGAGGATAATGATAGCATATTTCTCTTAATTAACATGAGTATATAATGTAATACTTATAAAACTCTTAGTATGTGATATATGACAAATGATATATACATTTTCTACTATTATCATAATCATAATAACCATCATTATTTGTATGATCCAGTCCTGTGTGAATCTGCTTTTCATTCACTAGAAATTTATTAAGCAACTATTTCATGCCAGGCATTGTGCTAGGTATCCTGTTAAAGCTTTTGAAATATTTTCCTTGGCTGTTTTAGGCTTCAGGAATTTCAAGTGGAACAGAAATAATACACTGCAACCTCACCAAAATAAAAGTTATTCTTGAAGCCTTTGCCATGAGTTCTTGCTGAAGTGAAATTTAGTAAGGATACAGACGCAGGGGGAAATGGGACAGACCAAAGCAGTGATTACTTGGATATGCAAACTGGGCAGGCTCACTATAGCAAAAGAGATGCTTAGAAACAGATTTAGCTATAGGACATGAAAGAGAATCTAACCATATTTTTGAGGCATGGTGGTGTCCAAAATGTATGTTGATCGGAGTTAGGAAGCAGCAAAGATAAAAAGTTATCCTCGTGGTGTTCCAACATGAAACAGTGGATGGTACCAATGGGTGGTCTGATAGGTTAAACACAGAGAGCTACCATCTTAGAGGTTGGCTATCAAGATGTAGACACTTGGGCATTAGGAAATAAGATAGAGATCCAGTTACTGAAAATAAAATAAAATCACTTATTTGATTATCCTCTTTGAAAAAAAAAACTACAGTCTTAAAGTCTGGTGTTCCTAAGAGAGCTAACCTAGGCTATTCATTATTATTTATAAAAAGTACCTTAAGTTTGTTTTATCACCTGGCCAATAGGCAGTTTCACCTTCTGGCTCAAAACACATTTTCTCCATCTACGCAAATGCCAACCATAATGTTGCATAAGAGTGAGTGTGTTTGGTAGACTTTAGCTAAAAATCAGTGTAAGTTTGAGCAGACATGGGGAAGAAAATCAATGTGATATGAACTTTGTTCTCTGTGTTTAGGCAAGCTACGACCTATATCTATGCCAGTGGAATATAATTGGGTGGGGGACTATGAAGATCCAAATAAGATGAAGAGAGATAGTAGAAGAGGTAAGTGTTCTAGAATTTCAGTGTAGGCTGGGTTGTTTGAACAGTAAGCAAATTTAAATGATCTGTAAATAGATTGTTATGGCTTCAGTGGAAAACTTATTCTATCATTGACTTTATTGTACAACAAAACCAAGTCAGACCAACATTTGACTATCTTGACCCAGTATTAAATAGATATTGTCTCTGAATGCCTTCTAAGGGGTTCAGGGTAGATAAGTACAGTGTTAAAAGTGAATATCTAATTATTATTTGAAAGTTAATATTTGGAACACAAGGTCAGAAGTGTGAAACTGCGTAAAATAATTAAGTTCAGTGAATAGGAAGAGTTTATCATCAATCCTCATCGGTCTGCAATGCCACCTCACCGCTTTTGTATGGAAGCAACCTCAAAATGAGCATTGAAGCACACGTGTTAAAAGCTAATGGAAACTGGGCCAGTGACTTCTAACAAAAACCATGTAGAAATAGAAAAAAAAACTTTTGCTTTTTTTTCCTGTTCTGTTTGTTGTTCAGAGTTGTCTTCTCATATGGGGGTGGGCTACTCTTGAAATATCTATCAAAAGTAAGTTTTTATGTTCACTTATCCTTCTATAGAGATGAGCAATAAAGAGAGCAACTGAAAGTTTCCCTACTAAATAGGATTTGATCAAGTGTGGGTATGGTGGGCCCAGTGGGTCATGCTGATACTTCCACTTTCTGAAGTAGAAAGCCGTAGGGTCATAGTTGAAAAATAAATCAAAACAAAAAACTATTTATAGAATGTAATTTCACTAAGCTTCCTTCATGATATGTTTGACCCATTTTCTTGTTATTTCTAGCCAGTATACAGAATTTATTTTATTACTGCACAGATCCACAGACCATATGGACAAGCAAACATGAATATCTGATTCATTAGTCTTCTTAATACTTGTTTTATGGAGTGAGCATTTCTGAAAATGTTGATAAATACAGGAACATTGACATATTCCTTTACATCTATGTATTCATTCCATTTTCCAATCTTCAATTTCTAATTTCATTTGTTCTATAGAATAAATCAAGAAAAATGTAAAAGAGAAATGCTTATCATATGCTATCTCAGAGTCACTGTTTTGGGACTTCATATTATAGTGACTTTTGTTGGTGGGGAGGGGGGACCATGTGAAGTACTAAGTGCTGACTACCATTTTAAGCATATAATTCCTGAATAAATTTCCTTACTATTGGTTCTTAACGTGGGCTTTAACTTCTCCAAGCATGCTACCTTGCATGCCACGAGCCAGTGTTTGTTATTGGGCTTTGGCAAAATCCCCCTGAGGGAGCTTGTTACAGATTTTATAAACCACACACCTAGAACTTTTGATTCAAGTTCCATAGGTGATTCTAATGTAGTTGGTCTAAAGATAAAACTTGGAGAAATAATCTATTGGCTGTCTATTTTTTATTGTCTTATCATCCCAAATAATTAAGATACACTGTATTTCACTACGTATTTTATAAGTTAAATCAAGTTAAAGTTCTGAAATGAAATATAGTAGGTTGGCGCAAAGGTAATTGCGGTTCTTGTGATTAAAAGGAATGGCAAAAACCGCAATTACTTTTGTGCCAACCTAATGATAACACAATTGAGAAAGCATAATAAATTTGGGGTGTTTGTGTATTTATATTGGTGTATTTATCTCTTTTTACATAGAAAACTCTCTACTTCGGTATATGAGCAATGAAAAGATTGCTCAAGAAGAATACATGTTTCAGAGAAATAGCAAAAAGGACACAGGGAAGAAGTCAAAAAAGAAGGGTGATAAGAGTAATAGCCCAACTCACTATTCATTGCTACCTAGTTTACAAATGGATGCACTGAGACAAGACATCATGGGAACTCCTGTGCCAGAGACCACACTATACCATGTAAGTAAAATTTCAAAGACTTTTGATATAGCTTTTACTGGGCAACTAGCAAGTGACTCTTTTGGGTAAAGTCTAGATTACTTTTTTCCTTTTACTAGATTTTCACAAAAGAGCCTAACTTCAAATTTTATGCTCTTAAAAAATGATGGGTAATTGATTTTTTTCTTAAGTTTATGTGTTCAATGAGTTCATAGTTGTAGCAAGTTGGATTTTTAATGGGATAACAATATGTACAAAATTGGTGGAGAACGATAATAAATAGCTGATTAATCATCAGTGTGATACTGTGCAATGTACAGATAGCTGCAGAATTCAACATTAAAGATGTAATTTTAATATAGTCATGATTCCATTTAAAAATGAGCATCTATTATTTGCTAGACATGGAGAGTAGAGCTAGAGGTAAAATGGGAAGACATGACACATCATTATATGTGGAGAAAGACATGCTAAGAGTACCAATATAACTTAACTTTTGTTATGGGTGGGTGCAGAAAGTATAGGAGGAACTTAGGAGAAAGAAAGCCTTAGTCTTTAGGGGAAGTGAGAAAAGGCTTCAGAGTGGGGAGCATTTGAATGAAGAATAAAATATGAATAGCAGTACTTTAATGCAAAGGCATATGCAGGTGCACCACAAATGTGTGAGAATGTGGCACATTCCAAGGATTTCATGTGGCTTATAATTGCTGACTTATTAACAATAGGAGGAAATGACATGAGGAAGGGAGGGTAGATGGGCCTGGAGGCATAGGTAAAGGTTAGATCATGAATTGCATGATAAAGTACTTAGGTTCTTTCCTGCAGTAATAAAGAGCTATTGAATAATTTTGAGCTGGAGACTTGCATGATCAAATTGGCCTGTTTGATCTCTTAGTGCAGAGCATCGTTTGAGAGATCAAAAGCAGGACCATTAAGTCCAAGCCATATGGATGATGAGAAACTAGGATAATGGCCGTGGGGAAGCTGAGAATCATGTTAGCAAGAACATTCAATCCACAAAATTACGCATTTTAAACCATTTTGGTTAAAAGGAGTTTGTTGTGTCACTAGAACTATAGCTTCTTATTAGGAGCCCTTGAAAAACATGGACTACAAGTTTTAAGTAATTTGAATGACTGTGCTTAATGCTTAAAATATAAAAAAAATTTTAATCTGCTCCTGCTGTAGAAGGTATACCATCTAGGCATACAAAACGTGGAAGATTAAATAACTTATTCTTGAGTTGTTTCTCTGAGTAAATCTCTTAAGTCATCTATTTATTCTATAGCTCTTTCATAAAATTAGAGTGTAGAAAAATATTTTTATTTGGACTATAGTGTCATTAGCACTCCTAGGTGCCTCATTCTCTACCCTCCCTTTTCCCCAGTTATATACTCTCAAGTCTCTTTCCAAGACACTAGTGCCCATATCAAAATCTGCTCCATTAAATGATTGATTTATTGAATTATTATTTTTTCCATAGACATTCAGAGTCAGCCTGAAATCAGTACTCTTAGCTGTTTGAAGGGGACCACTTTTGTTATTACCACTTTTCAGAAGAGCTGTATGAGCACTGAGCTTCCTCTAGAATCTGGTGTTCCAGTCATAAGTAATACCCTGAACAAAAGTTTGAAGATGAGGGACAGATGGCCTATTCAAGAAGGAAGTTGGTAGTGAGAGATGAACCTAGAGAAGGAAGAAGAGACCGTCACTTTGACTCAGAGTGTATAAATTATTAAAAGTTTGGATTTATCCTGAGAGGAGTAGTGAGCCATTGAAGGCACATTTAAATACTCAGGCTGTTCCATTCTGTCATGCATATCCTGACAGATGTTATACTGTGTGGGGAAGGAAAGTAGTTGAGTCTTGTGAACTATGAGGTATTAAATTAGGGAAAACAGTAAAAGGTGAGTCAAACTTGTAATCAGGAATATTATGAATATTTTTGAGGAGTATAAATCTTTACTACCTTTCAGAAGGACATTATTTAGTTATGTATATCAAGAATCTGGTCTACTAACTTCACTTCTAGAAATTTACTCTAAGAAAGAAATTGGAGTCCAGTTTTGCCTCCTGTTTTTATTATATACGTCTTAAATCTGTAACATGGTATTTCCCAAATAGATGACATCTATCTCAACTAATTTTTGATAGAGCACCAGCGTAGAGCAAGGAATATTGTTAACTTTGGGGAAAATCTTCCCCTGTAACTCTGATATACCAATTCCAGAGTAGAAGGCTGGGTACTTCCTAACTCTGTTCTCAGGTTTAGAAGAAGCAAAATAATTGTTAACCCCCAAGTGTATGTTGGATATCTATAATCAATGTTCTAAAAGAGAGAACTTTAATTGGTGAGGTTTTTACTAGACTCTTGAGTTCCATTGAAGAGCTCACCTTGCACTTATTTAGTGCTTTCACAGTTAGCAAGGGAGTTTCCGCATTTGATATGTCTTTTGAACCTCACAACAACCATATTCGCAAATAACAAAACTCAAAATCAGAAATGATTTACACAAAGCTGTGTTGCAAACAAAGTGTAAGTGCTGTTGTCAGGACTATAACCCAAATCACCTACTCCAGGGTCTTTCCACAGTCTACCCTATTGCTTCGTGCATGGTACACATTTCATATGCAAAGGAATTTGTACTTTAATGAATAAATGAGTGCATTTTGAAAAGGCTTGGCTTGAAAAAACGTGTGTCCTCATATGTTGATGTTAATAATGTTTTCAGTGCCTGGATTGATTTCTATCCAAAATTGTCTTTTGCTTTATGTTATTATTAAGTTAGGGAAAACATACAGAGCTGCTGCTGTTATAAAACATAAGTAGTTATTTAGCTTGATCTATTGCTGGGACAACAGAATATTATAGTTTAAAATGCTTGGACTTTGGAGACAAAGCAGCATATGCTTAAATAATAGCTTTTTATATTTCACATGAATTTCTGTTTTATCTGTTTATATGCACTTACTTAAAAATGAAAGGCTTTTTCCTTGTGTTAAATTTTCCTGAAACCACAATGTCAGTATCAATCTGTAATCTAATCACTTTCATGATGAACCACTAATCTTCATTTTTGCCAGTTACCTCTTTGGATAACATGGCCATGTTTAATGGAATAGGACTAAGTGGAAGAGTACTATGAAAATTGAGTATTGCTTTTCAGAGGCTTCTATCTCTGCTGTAATACTAGCTCTATGTAATCGAAAGATGTTGAGTTAAAAGTTAGAGAAAATTGGTTGGGCACATGGCTCACGCCTGTGATCCCAGTGCTTTGGGAGGCTGAGGCAGGTGAATCACGAGGTCAGGAGATCAAGACCATTCTGGCTAACACGATGAAACCCCATCTCTACTAAAAATAGAAAAAATTAGCCAGGTGTGGTGGCGCACACCTGTAGTCCTAGCTACTTGGGAGGCTGAGGCAGGAGATGTGCTTGAACCCAGGAGGCAGAGGTTGCAGTGAGCCAAGATCGCACCACTGCACTCCAGCCTGGGTGACAGAGCAAGACTCCGTGTCAAAAAAAAAAAAAAAAGGCAAAATTTAGTGTGAATTTAATAGCAAGATCATATCATCATTAAATCTCCTTAAACAGCAAAGTAAAGGGGTGTGTGCATGCATGCATATAGTATTCCTTATATGCACACCTAGAGTATAATCTTCACTGTTCTGTTGTGGAAAGCAGCCCAATAGAAATACACAAAACGAGGCAAATACTGTTTGGCTTCAGAGTTCAACTCATTATCTTATAATGAAGATTTAGAAGTTTATGGGGTTATAAAATTTTTTTATTAATTCCACATATCTGATATTCTATATATTTTTCCTCAAACTTATTTAAAAGGAAATCATTCACTCTACTCTAGCTACCCTAATCATTGACCAGCTCTTTGCTACCACTTTCCTTTTCAACATGCTATTCTCGCTACTGAGAATGCTTTTATCTCTTCTTTCTCCCAAGAATGCCTGCCTGTCTAAACCTGAAATCGCAAGGAGATCTTCCCTGACCACTACCCTCTGGACTAAATCAGTTCTCCTATGTTACCTTGTCATCCAGTAGTTCTTCTTCAAAACCTTCCTTGGGGTTTTTAATTATATATTTATGTGAACATCTGCTTAGTGTCTTTCTCTCCTGTACATGGCAGGACAGGTATGCCCATGTTAATAATGATAAGCAGGAACAATTTTTCCATTTTGTTCAGTACTGTATTTCAGCACCAGTACAAATGTAGTATCTTATAAGCTCTCAATAAAAATGTTATGAGTAAGTGAATTAATGAGTGAGTGAGTAAATGTGACAGGAACTTCAGTGGCTTTCTTAGTATCTTCAACCTGCAAACAAAGCCCCCTCCATCTTCCTAGGCCAGCCCCACAGGGGCCAATAATGCACAGGATTAGCTGCCTCACATCCCCTGCCCTACCTCCTTCACTCCAGCTGAAAAACTTCAGTTCCAGCTAGTTATTGCTTGCTTCCTTTCCCTGCCATCTCTTTACAAAGATCCTAATATGCCCATCAGCCAAGCATGTTGTAGCATTTTTCAAAAGAGCATAACTTTATTTTACCTACTCACTGATTCTGTCTGAAAATGTGGAAGCTGTTAGCTTCTAAAGCCCTCATCTAACCTGAAAGTACGTGAAGAAAAGGCAGACAGCAGTTTTATTTGTGGTATATGCGTGTATGTGTGTGTGTATATGTGTGAAATTCAGATGTGGTAAGAAAAGTCTTTAAAGAATAAATGAATTATTCTGAATCTCATCTTTAAATCTTGTAGAACTTATTTTTCTCTAATATGATGTGCATATGACAACTCGCTCTCACATTAAAGCTGCTAAACTGAATTCTTATACAAAATAATTAATTAGGCCGAGCTCATGCCTGTAATCCCAGCACTTTGGGAGGCCAAGGCAGGTGGATTGCCTGAACTCAGGAGTTTGAGACCAGTGTAGTCAACATGACAAAACCCCATCTATACACAAATTACAAAAATAAGCTGGATATGGTGGCATGCACCTATAGTCCCAGCTACCTGGGGGGCTAAGGCAGGAGAATCGCTGGAGCCTCGGAGGTCGAGGCTGCAGTAAGCCATGTTCACACCACTGCACTCTAGCGTGGGTGACAGATTGAGACCCTGTCTCTAAAAATAATAATGATAATAATAATAGTCATTTATTTTAAGTCTACATGCTGAGATACCAGAAAAAGTAAAATTGGATTATAGATTCGAGCAGTATGTAGGTATACTTTCATAAACTGAATACTGGTATAATTTTGGATGATTAAAAACAGACTTTTAGTAGGTGTTCAAAAATCTGGATAATTCCTTTCATGGCATTCAGACATTAGGGTGGCCTGTCTTTGTTTTTTATCATATGATTGCAAACATTCAATTGTTTTATGTCTAATAAGTATTTTCAGCCATTCTGGCCAAGTTGTGAGGTTTTGTGGCTTTTTTTTATGGAGGGAAGAGAGGGGTAGAACTGTTAAAAACATTTTTATTTTTTAAACTTTAGCAAGTAAATAAACATTAGGAAAATGCTATTCTGATAAGAATGTTATTCTTATTTGATATTCTTATCTGATTAAATAAGATAATACAAATACCATCTTATTTGTACTATCTTATTTAATTCTCATAATGCTGTGAGGAAGCTCAGTTGCTGGTATAATCCTCATTTTACATACTAGAAAGTTGAGGGACATGGATTAATTAGGTAGTTATGTGGTAGAGCTAGGATTTGAACATTTGCAGTCTGGCTTTTAGCGTAATATATTGCCCCTCAAAAAATAGCATAATTTAACAGAAACCTAACAACAATTGTAGTAGTGGCAACCATGTGTAAAGCCCAGTCTAAGTGCAGTGGAATATACAAAGACTAATACAGGCATATCTCAGAGATAATGCATGTTCAGTTCCACACAACCACAATAAAGTGAATATTACAATAAAGCAAGTCACACAATATATTTTTAGGTTCCCAGTGCATATAATAGTTATGTTTATACTATACCATAGTCTGCTAAGTGCACAATAGCATGATGTCTAAAAAACAATGTACATAACTTAATTAGAAAATATTGCTAAAATATGCTAATGATCATGTGAGTCTTCAACAAGTTATTGTTTTTATTATTATAATTTTTCTTTTTGCTGGTGGAGGGTTTTGCCTTAATGTTGATGGCTGCTAACTAATCAGGGTGGTGGTAGCTGAAAGTTGGGGTGGTTGTGACAATTTCTTAAAATAAAATGACAAAGTTTGCTCTATCAATATACTCTTCCTTTCACAAAAGATTTATTAGCTGCCTGAGATGCTGTTTAACAGCATTATACCCACAGTAGAACTTCATTCAAAATTAGGGTCAGGCTCTACTTCCAATTCTAGTTCTCTTCTTATTTCCACAACATTTGCAGTGACTTCCTCCACTAAAGTTTTGAATCCCTCAAAGTCATCCAGGAGGGTTGGATTCAATTTCTTCTAAATTCTTGTTAATATTGATATTTTGACCTCCTCCTGTGAATCACAAATGTATTTAATGGCACTTAGAATAGTGAATTATTTTGACAAGGTTTTCAATTTACTTTTCCCAGATCCATCAGAGGAATCACTATCTGTCACAGCTATAGCCTTACAAAATGTATTTCTTAAATAATAAGACTTGAAATTTTTAATTACTCCTTGATCCATGTGCAGCTGAATGGCTGGTATATTAGCAAACATGAAAACAACATTAATCTTTACATCTCCAAAAGACCTCTTGGGTGACCAGGTATATTGTCAATGAGCAGTAATATTTTGAAAGGAATCTTTTTTTCTGAGGAGTACGTTCCAATGATAGGCTTAAAATATTCAGAAAACCATGCTATAAATAGATGTGCTATTGTTCAGGCTTTGTTGTTTCCTTTATAAAGCACAGGCAGATTTAATTGAGCATCATTCTCAAGGGCCCTAGGATTTTCAGAATGGTAAATGAGCATTGGCTTCAAGTTAAAGTCATCAGCTTTTTTAGCCCCTAAGAAGAGAGTTAGCCTGTTTTATGGTTTGAAGCTAGGCATTGACCTGTTTCTAGCTATGAAAGTCCACTGTAAGGCATTTCATCTGTAATGAAATTGAAAAATCTATCGTTTAGTGTAGCCACCTTCATCAATCATCTTAGCTAGATCTTCTGCATAGCTTGCTGTAGCTTCTCCATCAGCACTTGCTGCTTCACCTTGCACTTTTATGTTATGGAGATGGCTTCTTTCCTTAAACCTCAGAAACCAGCCTCTGCTAGCTTCCAACTTTTCTTCTGTGGCTTCCTTACCTCTCTCAGCCTTCAGAGAATTGAAGAGAGTTAGGGCCTTACTCTGGATTAGGCTTTGGTTTAAGGGAATTTTATGGCTGGTTTGATCTTCTATCCAGACCACTCAAACTTTTTCCATGTCAGCAATAAGGCTGTTTCACTTTCTTATCATTTTTATGTTGAAAGCCTTGCTTTCAGTGTATCTTGGTTTTTGACATGCCTTCCTCACTAAGCTTAATCATTTCTTGCTTTGATTTAAAGTGAGAGACATGTGACTCTTCCTTTCACTTGAACACTTAGAGGCCATTGTAGGATTAATTAATTGGCCCAATTATAATAATACTGTTGTTTCTCAGGGAACAGAGAAGCCTGAGGAGAGGAAAAGAGATGGGAGGACAGCCTATTGGTGGAACAGTAAAAACAGACACAACATGTATTAAGTCTGTTGTCTTATATGACTTATTTCTCTAATCCTCATGAACCAACCTCTAATAGGTTCCAACTTTATTTCTGCAGCTTCCTTACCTCTCTCAGCTCTCATAGAATTGAAGAGAGTTGGGGCCTTGCTCTGGATTAGGCTTAGCATAAGGGAATGTTGTGGCTGGTTTGATCTTCTATTCAGACCACTTAAACTTTCTTCTATTTTCTCCTGTGTCAGCCTGTCTTTTGAAGCTTTGAAACCAAGCATTGGCTTCTCCTCTCTAGCTATATCAGTGCTAGATGGCATCTTCTTCCACTATAAGGCTGTTTCATCTATATTGAAAATTTGTTATTTAGTGTACTGTTGTTCCTGGCACCCCAAAATAATTACAGCGGTAACATCAATGATCACTGATCACAGATTACCATAACAGATATAATAATATTGAAAAAGTTTTAAATATTGTGAGAATTACCAAAATAGGACAAAAAGACACGAAATGAGCACATGCTGTTGGAAAGATGGTACCAATAGACTCATTCAGCCCAGGGTTGCCAGAACCTTCCATTTGTAACAATTGCAATCTTCAAAGAATAAATTGAAGCACAGTAAAAGGAAGCATCCCTATAATATTCCACTGCTAATATTACTAATAGCTAACATTGCTAACATTTACTGATTACTTACTGAGCTCCTATGCTAAGAACTTAAATACAGTATCACTTGGAATCTTCAAAATGATCCTATGAGGTTAATATCATTATTTCTATTCTGCAGAACTGAAAGGAACTGGAACACAGAGTTTACCTTAAAGAACCAGAAAATAGAGTTGAGAAATGAGTCTAAGCAGCCTGACTTTAAAATTCACATCTTTTTGTGACTAAAGCCATTTCTGCTTATAAGGATTTTACCATCTATTAGGGAAGATAGAGCTATTATTATCACAAGGATGGAAAATCTGTGATATTATTAACATATAAACATTTATAATTAAATTTACCTGAAGTTATAAAGGTTGGTTTGTCTAATAGCTGCCTGACTTAGCTGCATTCTTTCAGGATTAAAGTAAATAAAATAAGAGATCAGTTTATTTTAGTGGCAAGGAAGCCATATCTGAGTCAATACTTAACAACCAGTTTCTCTCCATATTGTCTTTATTCACACAGAAGACAACTGTAGTACAGAATGACATATTTTTCCCAATCAAGGTACTTGCAGACATGTTAGAGATCCATTGTAAATATTAGCGTATTCGTTTTGTGTATATTCTCTGATTTCTATGGATGACTTTGTTATTTCTAAAGTGTTTCATAGTAGCATTGGCCAAGCCCTACATGGTAACAGTCTGTACTATGAAAAGTGTTTCCCAGGGGGCTGCTTCCCTACCACAGTGATTCCCAAAGTATGGGCCATTCTTGGCAAAGGGCTCTGATGACTGAGGTCTGACCAAGAAGTGAAAGTCCTTTCTTTGATTCTTATGGACAAATAATACATAATTCACAGACTTCCGTTTTCACTTGTGACTAGATATTGCTTACTAGTAACCTAATAAATGAGTTTAAAAGGTTACAAATTGAATAATCATAAAATAATGCATTCATAGAATTTATTGAATATTGTAATTTAGTATTTTTTCAGTATGCCTGTGTTTTAATTCATTCTCACATTGCTGTAAGGACATACCCAAGACTGGGTAATTTATAAAGGAAAGAGGTTTAATTGACTCACAGTTCCACAGGGCTGGGGAGGCCTCAGGAAACTTACAATCATGGCAGAAGAGAAAGCAAACTTATCCTTATTTGCATGAGGGCAGCAAGGAAAAATGCAGAACAAATAGGGAGAGGGGAAGCCCCTTATAAAGCCATCAGATCTCATGAGAATTCACTATCATGAGAACAGCATGGAGGTAACTGCCCTCATGATTCAATTACCTCCCACTAAGTCCATCCCATACTACATGGGGATTGTGGGAACTATAATTCAAGATGAGATTTGTGTGGGGACACAGCCAAACCATATCATTATGCCCCTGTCACCTCCCAAATTTCATGTCCTTACATTTCAAAACAAAATCATGACTTCCCAACAGTCCCCCAAAGTCTTAACTCATTCCAGTATTAATGCAAAAGTCCAAGTCCAAAGTCTTATCTGAGACAAGGCAAGTCCCTTCCACCTATGACCCTGTGGAATCAAAAGCAAGTTAGTTACTGCCTAGATACAGTAGGATACAGGCATTGGGTAAATACACTCATTCCAAATTGGAGAAATTGGCTAAAACCAAGGAGCAACAGGCCCAATGCAAGTCTGAAATCCAACAGGGCAGTCAAATCTTAAAGCTCCAAAATGATCTCCTTTGACTCCTTGTCTCACATCCAGGTCACACTGATACAAGAGGTAGGGGTCCCATAGACTTGGGCAACTCCGCCCCTATAGCTTTGCAGGGTACAGCCTCCCTCCTGCCTGCTTTCATGGGCTGGCATTGAGTGCTTGCAGCTTTTCCAGGAGCACAGTGCAAGCTGTCAGTAGATCTACCATTCTGGGATCTAGAGGATGGTGGCCCTCTTCTCATAGCTCCACTAGGCAGTGCCCCAGTGAGGACTCTGTGTGGGGGCTTAGAACCCACATTTCCCTTATGAACTGCCCTAGCAGAGGTTCTCAATGAAGGCTCCACCCATGCAGCAAACTTCTGCATAGAGATCCAGGCATTTCCATATATCCTCTGAAATATAGGCAGAGGTTCCCAGACCTCAATTCTTGACTTCTGTGCACCTGCAGGCTTAATACCACATTGAAGCTACCAAGGCTTGGGGCTTGCACCTTCTGAAGCAATGGCCCAAGCTATACCTTGACCCCTTTTAGCCATGGTTGGAGTGGCTGGGATGCAGGGTATCAAGTCCCTAGGCTGCACACAGCAGGGGGATCCTGGACCTGGCCCACAAAACCGTATTTTCCTCCTAAGCCTCCTGGCCTGTGATATGAGGGGCTGCCATGAAGGTCTCTGACATGGCCTGGAGGCATTTTCCCCATTGTCTTGGTGATTAACATTTGGCTCCTTGTTATTCATGCACATTTCTGCAGCAGGCTTGAATTTCTCCCCAGAAAATGGGTTTTTCTTTTCTACTGCATTGTCAGGCTGTAAATTCTCCAAACTTTTATGTTCTGCTTCATCTTGAACGCTTTGCCGCTTAGAAATTTCTTCCACTAGATACCCTAAATCATCTCTCTCAAATTCAAAGTTCCACAGATCTCTAGGTCAGGGGGAAAATGCCACCAGTCTCTTTGCTAAAGCACAGCAAGAGTCACCTTTGCTCCAGTTCCCCACAAGTTTCTCATCTCCATCTGAGACCACCTCAGCCTGGACTTCATTGTCCATATCACTATCAGCATTTTGCTCAAAGCCATTCAACAGGTCTCTAGGAAGTTCCAAACTTTCCCACATTTTCCCGTCTTCTGAGTCCCCCAAGTCTCTAGGAAGTTCCAAACTTTCTCACATTTTCCTGTCTTCTTCTGAGTCTTCTAAACTGTTCCAAACTCTGCCTGTTACCTAGTTCCAAAGTGGCTTCCACATTTTTGGGTATCCTTATAGAAGCACCCCACTCTACTGGTACCAGTTTAGTGTATTAGTTCATTCTCACACTGCTAATAAAGACACACCCAAGACTTAGTAATTATAAATGAAAGAGGTTTAATTGACTCACAGTTACACAGGGCTGGGAAGGCCTCAGGAAACTTAGAATCTTGGCAGAAGGGGAAGCAAACATGTCTTTCTTTACATGGCAACAGCAATGAGAAGTTCAGAGTGAAGGGGAGGGGAAAGCCCCTTGTAAAACCATCAGATCTCATGAGAACTCACTATCATGAGAATATCATGGAGGTAATTGCTCCCATGCTTTCATATTGCACAGCACAAGTGTAGATTATCCAGTTTTCCATGGTTTTCAGGAGGAATGCTATATCGATACATCACTGGGATTTTTTTTTAAAGTAACCTATAGTTTTTAGCTGCTGTTCATTTTCATTATAAGTTATTATTAGACTTCATCACTATCAATTTTAGTTTGTTTTAGGTTGCTTGCTTTACCCTCTAGTATGTAGTGATTCATATTTACCTATAATTTTTCAAGACTGATACTGTGAATCATCTATGCCTAACAGTACTTATAGAGTAACAGTCTATTGGTATCACCTAATTATTTTTTCCATTGGAAAGTAGGGATAAAGAGACCACCCAAGGGATCTGTTGGTCTGTCTTAGGGAGCCACAGTCAAAAACTGTGGAAACCCACTGCCTTAGAAACAAATATATGATTAAAAGAAGAAGAAAAAAAATCTTGGCTTTACTTATTTATAAATATGAAACTGTTTTGGTGAATGGTAGTCGATAAAAAACTAGCTCATTTGTACTTCCTGACTCATTTATACTAATAGTTCTTTTTGCTTATATATTTAGGAAGGTTTGTTGTTGTTTTTTTTTTTTTAAATCAACCATCAGTACTCCTCCCATCCCATTTTCTCATTCACCACAGACTGGTGTACTTATAACTGAACTGGCCAGACTAGAGGATTTAATAATAGAAATACTCTTTGAAGGTTTAAAGATTCACAAATACAAACTGTCAGTCCCAGATAAGATGGAGTACACACATTTTATTTTATTTTTCCTGCTACTCACAACTGAAAAATACCTGGATAAGATACATTAACTCATCTACCAGAAGACTCTGAAAGGTACGAAAAAATAAAGCAGACAGGCTAGGGACCTTCAGACCCAAGGAAGTGCTGTGACTTTCCAGGCTTTTTTATTTGCCTTCTGTATACCTTGCCTGGGTGCTATAAAAGCCTTCAACCTGAAAACATCAATAGGCACAGACAAAATACAGCCCCCAAAAAGCCTGCTCTCATTAGCCAATGGACTCTCTTTAACCCAACGTAACAGAAATGTTTTAACAATACCTGCCTGTTCTCAAAGCAGAAACCATGGAAAAAGTCATGTTTCTCTTCCTTCACCACAACTGGCATAAAGAGGTTCAATTCACTAAGAAAATATGACAATCTTAAACATGTATGCACCAAACAACAGAGATTCAAACACTAGAAGCAAAATCTGCCAGAACTAAAAGGACAAATTGAAAGATTTACAATTAAGATTGGGGTCTTCCCTGGAACCAACCCAAATGCCCATCGATGATAGACTGGACAGGGAAAATGTGGCACATATACACCATGGAATATTATGCAGCCATCAAAAACGATGAATTCGTGTCCTTCGTAGGGACATGGATGAACCTGGAAACCATCA
>CAUYLG010014590.1:0-20338 GCA_963573385.1 Cacajao melanocephalus
CTGTCATAGGTGGATGTTGAACGATGAGAACACATGGACACAGGGAGGTGAGCATCACACACTGGGGTCTGTCAGGGGGAAATAGGAGAGGGACAACGGGGGGTGGGGAGTTGGGGAGAGAGAGCATGGGGAGAAATGCCAGATATAGGTGATGGGGAGGAAGGCAGCAAATCACACTGCCATGTGTGTACCTATGCAACAATCTTGAATGTTCTTCACATGTACCCCAAAACCTAAAATACAATTATAAAAAAAAAGAACTGGACACTGCATGGTAGGATCCAGGATTCAATTAGATTGAGCCCTAGTCTTACCCCTTGGCAGGATCCAGTCAGGTCATGCCTCCCAGCATTACCTCATTGCAAGATCCAATCAGATCACATCTCACTATCCTAGCATATAAAACCTGACCAAATCCCCAGCTCAGGGAGATAGGTTCGAGCATTTCCTCCTGTCTCCTTGCCAGTCAATTTGTAGTAAAGCCTTTTTCTTTTCTCAAAAGCTGGTGCCATGGTATTGGCTTCCATGTGCATTGGGCAGCAAGATATGGATTGTTCAGTAACATATATATGAAAAAATGAAGTTGAAACAACATAGAAGTGTAAATTCCTATCAATTTTAAATTCCTATTTCAAACAACATAGAAGAGTAAATTCCAAATCAATTTTTAAAAATCTAAATGGGAAAGTAAAACTATAATATAAATGGAAAAAATGCAGATCTTTGTGATCTTGGGTTAGAAATTTCTTCAATAAAATGCAAACATACACACCAAAAGACAAAAAATTCACTAATTTGACTATGTCAAAATTAGTAATTTCTATTCAATGAAAAATACCATACAGTCAGAGAAATACACATAGGGTTCTACTTTTCTCCATAAAACTAACGCAGACTTTTAAATGTTTGACAATGCCAAGTTTTGAAGTCCCCCACTATTATTGTGTTGCTGTCTAATTTCTTAGGTCTACTAGTAATTGTCTTATACATTTGGGAACTCCAGTGTTTACCCAAAGCAACTAAAAGCTTATGTCTACACAAAAACCTGTGCATGAATATTTATAGCAACTTTATTTATAATTACCAAAACTTAATAGCAACCAAGATGTCCTTCAGTAGGTGAAGGGTGGTAAACCCAGACAATGCATAATTATGGAGCTAAAAAGAAATGAGCTATCAAGCCATGAAAAGACATGGAGGAAATATAAATGCATATTATTAAATGAAAGAAGCCAATTGAAAAGGCTACATACTGTATGATTCCAACTACCTGACATTCTAGAAAAGGCAAAATTATGGATACAGTAAAAAGATAGGCAGTTGCCAGAGATTAGAAAGAGAGAGAGAGAGATGAATAATCAGAGCACAGAGGATTTTTAGGGCAATGAAATTATTCTGTAGGATATGATTATGATTGATACATGTGTCCAATCGATAGACTGTTGAGGTGAACTCTAATGCAAGCTGTAGAGTTTATATGATAATGAAGTGTCAATATAGGTTCATGAATTATAATAAATGTATCACTATGTGGTCAAGATGTTGATAATAGGGAAGGCTAAGCATGTGTGGGGCAGAGTCTATATGGGAAATCTTTGCACTTTCTGCTCAATTTTGATGTGAAACTAAAACTTCTCTGAAAAACATATAGTCTAATTTTTAAAAAAGAAATTGGGCAGTGAGTTAAACTCCATCTCACATTAAGTTTTCAGTGGTGATGGATAACATAAAGGCTATTGAGGAGTATGTTGCTGGCTGAACTTCAAGACACCTAGCTTAATTTCTGAATGAAACATTAGAATACTGGCACCAGTTTCTCTTTCTCTAACATATCCTAAGACTACTTGTTAATGGGTGTTAGTGGTTCTAATAGAGTCTTATTCTGCATTGGCATTTAAATCAGTTAATGTAATTATTTTATATGTTTGCATTTTGGTGTGGCTCAAGCATAGAAAATTTTATATTGAAAGAAAAAATGTGGCCATTAAACTTTTTTTTAATCCCAGAAGTTTCTGAGAGAGAAGAGCAAAGAGGAGGACTCATCTTACCACTTTTTAAGGCATACTTGCTATAGTAACAAAAAGTATGGTGTTATTGGTATAGGAACAGACACAAAGAACCAAGGAAAAATAAGGATACCTAGAAACAGATTTATATTTGATTAGGATAGTGTTATGTGATTATGATGGCAATACAGAACAATGGATGAATGGATTAATGTTTTAATTGATTGAATTGGTATACTGGCTGTCTATATGTAACAGCACCAGACAAATCTGGCTTAACAAAGTTGTAAGTTGTTTTTCAGTTACCGTGGACCCTTAGGTTGAAGGTCACCTACCCTGAGCATGCCCAGATAAACAAAACCTGCAAACACAGGTGCAACTTAAGTGTTCAGACTGAGGAATGAGGACTGAATTAAGAACTGGACACTGTCATAGGTGGATGTTGAACGATGAGAACACATGGATACAGGGAGGGGAGCATCACAAACTGAGGTGTGTGGGGTGGGACTAGGGGAAGTACAGTGGGGAGTAGGGAGTTGGGGAGAGATAACATGGGGAGAAATGCCAGATATAGGTGATGGGGATGGAGGCAGCAAACCACATTGCCATGTATGTACCTATACAACAATCCTGCATGTTCTTTACATGTACCGCAGAACCTAAAATGCAATTATATATATATACATATATACATATTTATATACATATTTACATATACATATACATATATACATATTTATATATACATATATATACATATATATATAATATGCATATTATATATATATATATATATATATATATATATATATATATATATAATTTGCAATGGCAGCAGGCCAAAAGGAGGAATAAGAGGTTACTCACCTCTTGTGAGTTATCTGCTTTTATTTAGGTGTAGTTTTCAGGGTAGTTCAGTGCAGGTATCTTGGAAAAACTTGAACAAACCTTAAGGGTGGGCTGATGAAAGAGGCAGGGGCTCACAGGTACAGGGATCACATGTAGAAAACATCTAGAAGAGTTCAACACCCACACAATGGACAGGAGAAACCTGTGAATCTGCTCTGAGTTTTCAGGCAAAATGAACTAAAAGAAAACAAGGTAAGTTATGCCTGAAGCAGGGATTGGGAGTTATTTCTTTTAAGATTTACGGTCATGGAGAAGTCTGAAACATAGTAAAATTGGGAATCAGGCAAGACCTTTATAAAAAAGAAATAGGCAATAGGATTCAGGTTTAAACTTAGCAAATAATAACAAATAACAGTAAGAAACATCTAAGAAATATTAATTTAAAAAAATAGGTAATTATAATCAACATGAAAAGTAACTTAAATGGCTGGGTGCAGTGGTTCACGCCTGTAATTCAGTACTTTGGGTGGCTGAGGTGGATGGATCAGTTGAGGCCAGGAGTTCAAGAACAGCCCGGCCAACATGGCAAAACCCTGCCTGTACTAAAAAATACAAAAAAAAAGTTAGCCAGGCATGGTGGTAGGTGTCTGTAATCCCTTCTCAGGTGGCTGAGGCTCAAGGATTACTTGAACCTAGGAGGCAGAGGTTTCCATGAGCTGAGGTCACACCACTGCACTCCAACCTAGGAAACAGAAAAAGACTCTGTCTCAAAATAATAGTAATAACTTAAATGTCTGTTTATAATTAAGGTAAAAACAGACAACTGTTTTTAACATTATCAACTGTTGGACATTGAATTCTTGAATTTTTTTTATTATTGGTTCATTTTCCAAGATCTATATCACCTTTGATCAAGCCAGACATAGGTCAAATTTCGAATCAGAAAACGTCAAACTTTTGTGTCCATCTTTGCCTACTAATAGCAAGTTTCCTTATTATTTTAATCTCATGCACTTCTTTAGAACAAAATTTTATTAATTTTGACTACTAGGGAAAGCACCTGTATACAGTTTCTCTAATGTAGATTATTTCACCCCAAAAAAGTCTCAATTTAACCAGATGCATTCAGTAATGACTCATTATTTTCTTTCACATTTCACATACAATCTATTAGAAAATCTTGCCATATTTATCTAAAAAAAAATCTCTCATCTTTTTACTACTTTTCAGAATCACTCCGACACACTGTCTAGTCCAAGCTTCCATTGCCTCTCACCTGACTTATTACAAAAGCCCTCACTCTTTACCGAGACCAACGCTGATTATTCTTAAAACTGCAGCTAGAGCTAGCCGAGCAAAATATAGTTAGGTAATGAAACTCCTTTTCCTAAATCCAGCCCCTTTCTTAGAGCTAGATTCAATTTGCATTTTATTTCTTATTCTGGCGTTTGATTGTCTATTTAGCAATAGTATGTGTTAGCTTTAGAGAAGAAAAGCATTCTCACTTGTGTACATAAATGGCATATCGACTCGCCCTTTATAGATGTGAAGTATATTTTACTTCCAGCATATATAGAGACTGAGAGCTTCTTATTTATGTAAATAAGCTACTTCAAATACATAATACATAAGACACTGACCTCAATTCATCATTGGTAAGTTTTTAATGTAGAAAATATATAATCATACTAATTCTACTTTTTAATTCCTTTTACAAGTCATATTTCTTTCCTGACATTAGCCGTATTTATTCACAGTGATGACAGTTTCATTAATTCAAGCAATCTACAATACTTAAAATAAGAACCTGTTTTTAAAACCTCTTCCTAATTTTTTTTTAAGATTAAAGGCTGTTAATATGCCCGAGGCAATAGAAGTTACTATGGTGAGTAAACAAAATAAATCACCTAGCTTATATCTTTCCCAATTAAAAAATGATAGTAATTCTATTTTGTTATTTATGAAGAATAACAACACTTTCGAATATCCTGATGTTGATATTGACAACTTATATTTTAAGATATTTTTAATAGATTTTGTGCAGTTATCCTGGTACTCAAGTCAGCCTAAAAGAAATGTCATTGAAAGTAACAACTGAATTTTACCATAATGAATGCCTGAATGCCCTTATGTGAATTTATCAGACATTTTCTAGCATGGCATCATTTGCTTCAGACTAATGAGTCCAAGTTCAGAAGCACACTCAAACTGGAATCCCAGGTCTCAGAGGGCAATACTAGGCCACTAGACCCCTTCCTGGTCTCAGCCTATGAGTCATATCCCTACCCTACATCATTTACTCCCTAGTTCCCTCATCTTGGTTTTCTTTTCTAAGATATAGACTCCATCACTTCTCCACTGTAAAATTCATCTAATACATCTGTCCAGGAGCTTTTCTATATGTCTGTGAACATTTTGCCACAAGTTTTTGTCAGCCTAGATTGTGAGCCTCATTATTTACCCTGTTTTCACCCTGTGCTCCAATCACACCCGTTTACCACTTCTCAAATGTGTGTGCTTTCATATCTTTGTTGATGAAGTTTTGTTTGTTTAAAATGCCTTCCTGTGCCTCAAAAATCCTCAATCTGTTTTTTGCATTTTTTAAAATGCCATGTTTATTAATGAAAAACTCAGATCAAGCTGCCTTAAATCTTTTATTTTTTGAACAAGATAAAATTATAAATAAAATGCAGAACAGTTGAAACAAGAAAATAAATCAAAATAAATCATCCATTCCCATCATCTAGATGTATAAGGAAATGTTAACAGTGGTTGTTACTTTAATCTTTCCCCCTCGCTGAGTAAATTTGTTTTTCACACAGTTATTATAATATAGTGTATATTTTATCTTTGTTTTCTTGTAACATTAGCTTGGGTATTTCTCTGTGCTATCATAAGGGTTTTGAAAACACTGTCTTATGATTTCATTTCCCCTGTTGACTGTCCGAACAGGCTTACAGAGATCTCTGAGCATTAAGTGTATTCCCATTTCCCTGTACATTTTTGTCTTCCCATGGGGAGGCTCGCTTTTGCTCCCTTGGTATCCTTTAAAGAGAAAATCTGAATTCTAAATTTTCTGTGTCCTACAGTTCTTAGCTATAGTCCTGACTGTGGGGCTGTTACAAATAAGTTACAAATGTATGAAAAAGAGTGCCCCATATCTCTCATTCAGTTTCTCTTACTCAACCACTTACATTACCACAGGATGTTTATTTACCTTATTAAACTTGGTGAAATCTATTAACTATTGTCCATTCTTTCTTTTTTATATTCTTTTTTTAAAAAAGTAAATGTTATTGTGTATAATTAAAGTACACAACATATTATTGGATATATATAGTGAAAAGGTTACTAAATTGACATATCCATCACCTTACATTGTTACCCATTTGTGTGTGTGTGTGTGTGTGTGTGTGTGTGAAAAACTCATCTAGCCTGAATCCCATATACAGTACAATTTAATTACCTATAGTCCTCATGTTGTACATTGGATCTCTAGACTTGTTCATTCTACGTATCTGCCACTTTACATTCTCTTACCTACATCTCCAGTTCTCCTCTCCCCACCCTCGCGGGGTAACTACTGTTTTGTTTTCTATATATATTTGATTTTTTTTTTTTAGATTTCACATATTAGTGAGATCATGTAATATTTTTCTATGTCTGGCTTATTTCACTTAGAATAATGTCCTCCAAGCTTATTCATGTTGTGAGAAGTGGCAATATCTCATTCTTTTTTGGGGCTGTATAATATTTCACTAAATATATGTATGTACCACAGTTTCTTTACCCATTTGTTCATCAGTGGACACCTAGGTTGTTTATCTTGGTTATTGTGAAGAATGCTGCAATGAATGTGGGAGTGTGCAGATATTTTAAAAGCTGGTGACTTCATTTGCTTTGAATGTACATGCAGAAGAGAGATTGCTGGGTCATATGATAATTCTGTTTTTAATTTCTTTAGAAACCTCCATTCTATTTTCATAATGGGTGTACCAATCTACATTCCTACCAATAGAGTACAAGAGTTCCCTTTTCTCCACACTCTAGTCAACATTTGTGATCTTTTGACATTTTTTCTTTTCTTTCTTTCCCCCATCACTCTTTTGACTTTTGATAATAGCCAACCTAATAGGTGTGAGGTAGTGTCTCATAGTCATCAGATTTGTAATGTCCATTGTTTCTATCAAAATTTTATTTTTTACTGTTTGTTTGTTTCAAAACTCAATCCAGGATCTCACATGAATTTAGTGGTCCTGTCTCCCACTCATAACAATTCATCAGTCTTTCTTGTCTTTCATGGCATTTTTTCATGTTTCTTCTTTGATATTTTTCAAGTCACTTTTGAAGGGTCAGTTAGTATGCTGAATATCCTTCAATTTTAAATTGCTTAACATTTTTTTATGATGAGCTTTAAAGCTATGCATTAGTGGGAAGAATACAACAGAGTTGATGTGCAGTGCACATCATTTCAGCGGGTATGTGATGTTGTGTTTTACTGGCAATATGAACCCCAAGCACTTGACTAAGGTGAAGGCTGCCAGGGTTCTCCACCTTAAGATACTTCTTCCCTTTGTAATTACTAAACATTTGGGAGAACATACTTTGAGGTTATGCAAACATTCTCTTTCTGCTGAAACTTTCACCTACTTATCCTAGCATTTGCTGGTGGATCTTGTCCAGGAATTTATAACTGTGATGTATTCATGGTGATTTTCAATTTTTCTCATTATTTATATATTTATTAATCGTAATTTCTTGCAAGAAGCACTTGTCACATCTCCTTGTCCACTTTTTTTCTTTTGAGTCAAAGTCTCACTCTGTCGCCCCAGGCTGGAGTGCAGTAGCACGATCTCAGCTTGCTGCAACCTCCGCCTCTCAGGTTCCAGAGATTCTCCTGCCTTAGCCTCCCAATAGCTGGGAATACAGGCACCTGCCACCACGCCCAGCTAATTTTTGTTTCTTTAGTGGGGACGGGGTTTCACTGCGTTGGCCAGGCTGGTTTCAAACTCCTGACCTCACGTGATCTGCTGGCCTTGGCCTCCCAAAGTGCTGGGATTACAGGTGTTACCACACCCGGCCTCCTTGTCCACTTTTATTTATTTATTAAATATTTATTCATATAAGTATGAACTTACAGATGTTTGTTTTGAGTACATTCTTATTTCTAATGGTATTAGAAGTCAAGATCTGGGTGGTGGTTGTGCTCATTGCTAATGGATATCACTGATTCTAGTCTCTCTTGGTGGATAGTACTACATTTTTGAAGCACAGGAAGGCATTTTAGAGAAACAGAAATGTATCCACAAGGACTTTCATTTGAGGTATATGCACACATAAACTCATGCCTATACACATCTATATTTACATCTGTATCTATCTATCTTTCTGTGTTTGTATGTTTTCATGCAGTCTATACTGATATCTGAAGCTCCAGGCTAAAAATACAAGTTTTATTCTAGTTCCTATTTCTTCCTTCATTGTAGATTCTTTCTCTAGCATTGGGACACATTACTTTCATTATTTATGATTTATTTTTTCAACCCCAGTATACAAATAAAATGGTTTTGGAATTCCTAACCTACAACCCTGTGAGAAAACAATGCACCAACTAGAGCACGGTGTGTTATGGTCAGTTCTCTCGTTTTAGTCTCACAGTATCCTTCCTGATTCATGTTTGCAACTCACAGCTCACATCCTCTGTGAGACCTACTCCCATCAAAGACTCCTGTGCCTGGGTTTCATGGAGATTAGACCACAGTTTTATGAAGGTCATGGGATTTAAAGATAAAAAAGACCCATCTCTGCCCTCAAGGAGTTTGTGGCCTCAAAACTGGTGTTGTCTATTTACTCACAATACTGGATCATGTGGTCATAACATGTTACCTGGCATTAGAATGATTTTCACAAATTTTATGTCAATAGGTGAATGAGTATATTACATACAATGCATATTCTATGTAAACAAGAGAAAGAAAGAGGTCTGGAAAGTCATATAGGGGCTGAATCATTTGACGGTTGCACAGAATCATCTGATGATTAGGAGTTCTGACTTTGGAGTTTCACATACCCAGATTTGAATTCCAGTTCTGCCATTTACTGCTAGCTGTGAGAACTTAGCTGCACGGGAGTATTAGAAAGAATTACGGATATACTCTTGTTTCTCTTCAAATCGTGTAAGTCTTTTACCTTTCACTAAAGATTTCCGTGAAGAGAAATAGTTTTGAATCATTATGGAATTTTTTGAGGCCTTGTGTTTCACGACGCTGGACAAAAAAAAAAGAAAAAAAAGAAAGAATTACAGGTATAGGACAGCACTGAAAAGACTACATTGGCGCAATCAAATTGCACAGTAAGTTTCAGAAAACCAGGCAAATGTTAGTGCTAGCAAAATCTATGACAATCTAGGGATTATATGGCAGATTAAGATATTCCCATCACTCAGAGATGCAAACATAATGTTAAAATAATTTAGGCCTATACACATGAACATTTAGGTTTAGTTCATTTGGCATCATTAAATTTGAGTATTGCTCTTGAGCTTGTTTTTTCCTTAAGAAGATAAAGTAGAATTATTTAAATTCCTTTTCCCATTCTAGCCAACCTTTAACCCCAAAGTGATTTTAGACTGGTGCTGGTTATGGCTGATATGCAAATTACATTTGTGAAGTGGCAATTAGCAGGGTCCCTTAGAAGACACAAATTATTGTGAGTCCTTTTATTTTGTATTCCTCTCTCCCTGTACTTGGGCTTAAATTTGCAAACCCTTCTCTGAGTAGATAAAAAAGCCCCTGGTTCAGCTACAGGTATTTTCAAGTTTTAGTGATTTGTTTGAGTAGACATCAATGAAACATTTAATGAGATGTTCTGGTGATCATTAAGGTGACTGAAATAACCAGATAAAACTTGATAGTACTATATGTTTCTTCTTAGATGATTATGATGTTTGCTGAGGATGAACTTTGCAGAATTAGTAACAGTAATACAAAGGCTATGAGTCCTTTCCTCAATATGGATCTATTTCCACAGCTCTCTGTTTTTCCCATCATTCCTAATCATAGTGTCATAAACCTTGACTTGCTAGATATAGTCAGACAGACCAAAAACTATAGATTCTCCAGTAGTGTCTATTCCACAGAAGAAAGCACACTGAGGACATACTTGAAGCCTATGAATCCCATGAGGCCCTGCACAACCAACCATCCTTTTCACTCTGGGGTGAGGGTTAGCTGTGAATACATTTCATGAAAAGAAACTTTAAGAATCTATAATGATCCTTTCTTCTGTGAGCTTGAGTGATGAATTACAATATTGATTTAAGTTACTTTAGAGAATTTAAACATATTATTTTTTAACCAAATGTTGACTCACATCAGCTAAGGCTAGCTTTTTGCTTACAAATATGGGTGATCTTGGCCAAATTCCATTTTCTAACCCCTTGTCAATCTAGAAAATTGGCCACGGTTTGTATCCATTCCCATGACTTGCTGCTCTCTCTTCCTTTTTACTTCATGTATCTTTATTTAGCACAGTTTCAGTTTTACTAATAATAACTTAAGTGCAGAAATCTGCTTTTACATTGTTATTATTGGCTTCTTTAAAGAAGTTTAGTCAGTATTGAGAGGGGAGTACATCCCACACTCTTTCTCCACCATCCATGTAGCCTTATGGCAGTATATCCTGTTTGGCTCTACAGGGCATAAAACTGTCTAAAATGCTCTTGCTTATGTATTCATTTTTAAAATTATTTAAATTCATTATATTATAAACTGGGGGAACAATATCATTCTGTTTTCCTTATTGCTGTAGCTCTTGTGCTAGTATATCATAAATGTACAACAAATAATAGTTGAATGAGTAGTTAATAAATACATGAACTAATGAATAAGTGAATAATATTATATATATTTCACCTCTTTAGTCTTTTTCCTCACTGATCTTATCAATTTTTAAAATTCCTTCTTTTATTCCCACATTTCATCTTTGCCCTCCTCCTTTCTCTCTCGCATTCTTTCTCTTCTCTTTCCTTCTCTTTCTCCTTTGTCTTTTCCTCCTTCATTTCTATATCTTCTATGTTCAGGTACCCCTAGAGTTTCACCCCAAAACACTTATCAAATTTTGCTTTTTTTTTTTTTTGAAACAGAGTCTTGCTTTGTCAGCAGGCTGTAGTGCAGGGGCACAATCTTGGCTCACTGCAAACTCCACCTCCTGGGTTCAAGCAATTCTCTTGCCTCAGACTCTCAAGTAGCTGGGACTACAGGCACATGCCACCACGCCCAGCTAATTTTTGTATTTTTACTGGAAACGGGCTTTCACTGTTTTGGCCAGAGTGGTCTCGATCTCTTGACCTCGTGATCCGCCCACCTTGGCCTTTCAAAGATTTTTCTATTTTTTATTTAATTCAGGGCTTCCTCTAAATGGAATTCTTATGAAGTCAACTTTTTATAACTCTTACACAGCAATTATCTATTGAGCACCAGCTCTATTAGTGCTGTACTAGCAGATATTGACACCAGGAGGCCTGCAGCAGACATAATCATTATTCCACATGGTGGGAAAAGGAGATATCAATCAAATGATCAATTACGTATTTGGACCATTATCACAAACAGAGAATTAGTGCAATGAAGAAAAGTGATAAGAAACCATGAAAGCATATTACAGAGGGAAAGATGTTGTCTGGAGATTCACAGAAGGCTTTCCTTGCAGTGAATCTGAGTAAAGAAACGAAGAAATATGAGACGTTTATGAAGCAAAGAGAGAATGAAAGTCTTGAAATAAAGAAAACAGCATATGTGATGGTCCTGATTTCGAAGGAAACATGGCAGACTAACAATTAAAATACTGTTGGTGACTGAGGTACTGTGAACAAGAGCTAGACAAGATCATATACAATTACAAAGTCATGTAAAATCAGATTACATATTTTATTATCAGAGAAACAGAAAGTAACTGTCAACTTTTAAACTACACTATCCCCTCAGTTGCAATGCAATGTAGAGAACAGATTAGAAATGACCATAAATAGGTACATAGTGACCAAGTAAGAAACTTTTCTAGTTATCCAGGTGAAAAACGATGGCAGCTGATGACTGCAGAGATCAAAAGAATGAGCAGATTTCAGGCATCATTCAGAAGAAAAACAAACATGACTAAATGAGAATTGTACTTCTAGGATGGCTGTTTTCTGGGAATTGTGGAATTCAGAGAACACAGAGTTGTTTAGAGTAGCTACCCTGATGGGGGTAGTGATCTTCAGCTGAACGACATGCCTCTTCAAAAGTGCAATGCACGCCCTGGTTTCCCATAAATAGTGCTGTGTTTTTCTGTTTTTCCAGCATAATATAATCACTATAAAACATATAAAATATGTAAAATTAATACAGTGACTAAACTCACACTAAGAGACAAAATATTGTAAAAAAAAAAAAAAAAAAAAGAGAGAGAGATTCATGCTAGAGCATTTCATTACAACAATAAACAACAGTTTATTTTTTTCCACGCCCCTAGGGAGATGCTTTTAGATGTTTTCATTTTTCTTTTAAAAACAATGTAGGTATGAACATTTATTTCTATATCTCCCAAAGTGCTTATGTGAGGATTTCTTTATATTTACACTTGGGCAGTGCAAAAGAGTGCTTGACATCTTTCCCTAACCTTGGAATTGGCATAGTTAAAAAAAAAAAAAAACTATAAATCTAATAATAATAAAATTGTATTCCATGTTATGTTTTATTTTTATGAAGGATTTTATTATTTTCCATTACCATGATTACTGTTAAAGTTCTGAATCTTGACAAGTGTTTTTTAGCCAATTATGTTGCTTCTCTAAATTGCTTGTTGCTATCTTTTTTTCTTTTTCGTTTTCTTTTTTTTTGAGACAGAGTCTCTCTCTGTTGCCAGGCGCCAGGCTGGAGTGCCGTGGTGCGATCTCGGCTTACTGCAACCTCTGTCTCCCGGGTTCAAACAATTCTCCTGCCTCAGCCTTCCAAGGAGCTGGGACTACAGGCACGTGCCACCATGCCCAGATAATTTTTGTATTTTTTAGTAGAGACAGGATTTCACCATGTTGGCCAAGATGGTCTCGATCTCCTGACCTCCTGATCTGCCCGCCTCGGCCTCCCAAAGCGTTGGGATTACAGGTGTGAGCCACTGGCATGTTGCTATCTTTTGTGTATTTTCTATTGGTTTAAAGTGTCTGATTGATTCGTAGACAGTATCAATATAGCCTGAATTTTGTCTTCCTCATAGCAGTATATGGTAAATATTTTCTCCCTGTTATGAGTTGCCTTTTCATTTTTTCTGTTATATTTGGGTCATTTTTTATTAATGTTAAATGCAATCAGTTTCATTTTATACTGTTTTTGTCTCTTTTTGACAAACTCTTTTGTGTCCCAAATATATATAGTCTCTCATATTTTGAAGTTTATTTTGTATTTATTATTTAATTCACATGGAATTTTTACTGTGTGTTGAGAATGACTTAATTTAATACTTTTTTAATGTGGAAACCAATTATGTTAGCACTGCTTGTTGAACAATGTTCTTTCTACAGTCTTCTACATTACCAGCTCATTTACACATTAAGTTTTAGGCATGCAAAATGTTTCCGGATTTGACTTTGTTACATGGGTTTGTATCTGTCATTTTCCTTTAATTTCTATCATTGAATAATACATTTTGATCTCTAATAAAGTAGGACACACACACCTTATTCTTATTGAAAGTCACTATATTATTAGCACTTTACTTATCCACATGTCACTTAGAACTAGTTTTTCAGTTCTCTTCGATTGTAATAGCATTAAATTTATAGAGAATTTAGAAATAATGGACATTTCTGAAATATAATTACCCTGCTCATGAATGTGGAGTATCTGTTCTTTTATCTTAATCCTTTTTTAGTAGTATTAATTTTCTTCATAAGTCCATTCAGGTTTATGTTAGTTTCATATTTATTTTAAGTCCAGTTACGTAATTTTATTTCTTTTAAAATATAATTTTGTTTTCTAATTACATGCTCAGTATTGGTAAATTCTCTTAGTTTAAATTTGTAGAAGAAATAATTATCATGCCTACAGATAGTAATACTGAACTTTTTATTTTTCTAATTTTCATATATTTCATTCATTTTTCTTGCTTCGGTTCACTTAAGGAACATCTAAGAAAGTACAAGCTAAAAAGAATATTAATAGTGGCTATTATCTTATTCCTGATTCTTAACATAAAGTCTTGAAGACTTCACCATAAAGATAAAAATTGATAATTAATTTTGTATTTCATCAGGCTGTGTATATTTTCCTCTAATTAATTTTTTTAAGATTTATACCTATATATAACTATGTTAAATAAATGATATCAATTTTTCTGCATTTTATAATGATAATATGCTTTTCTATTGTTTGCAAATAAAGTTAAATTTATATGTATATATACATATACACATATAGTAATAGATCCTCACGGATTTGATTTGATGATTACAAATTCAGGGTTTCCTACGTGTGTGTGTGTCTGTGTGTGTGTGTGTGTGTGTGTGTATAATTGTTGTTGTTGTTGTTGTTTTTTGAGATGGAGTCTCGCTTTGTTGCCCAGGTTGGAATGTAGAAGTGCCATCTCTGCTCACTGCAACCTCTTTCTTCCAGGTTCAATTGAGTCTTGTGGCTCAGCCTCCTTACTAGCTGGGATTACAGGCACATCCCACCATGCCCAGCTAAGTTTTGTATTTTTAGTATAGATGGGCATTTCACCATGTTGGCTAGGCTGGTCTCCAACTTCTCATCTCAAGTGATCCTTCTGCCTCGGCCTCCCAAAGTGTTGGGATTACAGGTGTGAGCCACCATGCCCAGTGGCTACATGTATAAGTAATATTGTTCACTAATTTTTTGATATACTGTGATAGCTAACTTTATGTATAAAATTGACTGGGGCACTGTTGCCGAGATAGTTGGCCACATATTATCCTGAGTGTTTCTATGAGGCTGTGAGGGTGTTTTGGATGTGATTAACATTTAAATGTGTAGACTCAGTAAGGCAGATTGCTCTCCCTAACGTGGATGAGCCTCATTCAGTCAGATGAAGGCCTGAGTAGAACTAAACGCTGATCCTCTTCTGACTAAAAGAGAATGCCTCCTGCCTTACTGCTTTCAGACTGGGACACTGGCTTTTTCTTACCTTCAAACTTGAGCTGACATATCAGCTCAACCCAGGTCTTTAGCTTTTCTGCCCACAGGACGGGAACTAAACCATCTATTCTCCTGGTCTTCAAGCTTTTCAGCTCAACTAGAATTTGTAACATTGGCTTTTCTGGGGCTCCCACTTGTTGACTCACCCTGCAGATATTGGGATTTTCCAGTCTTCATAATCATGACAGTGAATTCCTTTTAATACATTTATTTCTACATATACATCCTGTTGGTTTTGTTTTTTAAAAAAAAACCTGGCTAATAAATCTACTGTTCTTATCTATTTTGGGTATAAGTTTATTCTAGTCTTATAAAACTAGTTGAAAAGAATTTTTACTCTTTTCACTCAGTGGAATAGTTTGCATAATATAGGAATTATTTCTCCCTAAAATTTGTGTTACACTGTCAATAGAGCAATTTAGGCCCTGTGTATTCTTTCAAAACTTTTTCATTTTCTTTAGATGCCAATATGATAGAAATGGACATTCTGGAACACACTGTCACCTTAATTACTGAGCATTATTCAGTATCTATGTTTTCAAAGATTTTTTTAAATTAATATCCTCTTATGGTACCTAACTCTTCTCTTTTCTAACTAAATATGACCTTTCTAATAATGATCACTTGGGTTTTTCTCATTTTTCCTGGTCAATCTTTCAGAGGCTTATCTATGTACTTTTTTCTTTTAAATAATATACTTACAGCCAGTGACTCCTCTTTACTGTATGAATGTTGTCTTTATTTTGTTAATGTCTACCACTTTCTTTATTTTCTTATTGTAGTTTTTATGATGTTTTTACTTATTCTAACTTCTTAATTTAGATGATTATCCCAATAAACATTTAAGATAAAATTACCTCCAAGGACTACTTTAGCTGCATCCACATGTTATGTTATGTAGAATTTTCATTTCTTTTTCTTTTGAATAAATTTATAAATGTTTTAGTGATGTGGTTTGGCTGGTCCTTCCCACTCCCAAGTCTCACCTGGAATTGTAATAATCCCCACATGTCAAGGGCCAGGTGGAGATAATCGAATCATGGGGCTCGTTTCCTCCATACTATTCTCAGGGTAGTGAATGAGTCTTAGGACATCTGATGGTTTTATAAATGGGGGTTCCCCTGCACAAGCTCTCTTGCCTGTGGCCATTTAAAAGGTTCCTTTGGCCTTTGTCTTTTGCCATGATTGTGAGGTCTCCCCATCCATGTGGAACTGTGAGTTCATTAAACCTCTTTCCTATATAAATTACCCAGTCTTGGATATGACTTTATTAGCAGTGTAAGAATAGACTAATACATTTAGTAAAATATTTATTATTGAATCCAAGACCTATTTAGAAGGAATTTTAATAATTCTCAAATATAAAAGCTTTTGTAAAATATCTTTGGTTTCTGAGCATTTAAATGAGTTATAGAGAGTATGAGTTTATGACATATGGTCCTTCAAATTTATTGAGCAATAATAAAGTACCACATATTCCATTTTAAGGAAAATGTGTCATGTATGAGTTAGAAAAAAATGTTAACTTTCTAATTTACAAGTTCTGTGTTCTAGAATGTCTGTTCAAGACTTCTGTATATCCTTACTACTTTTTGTATTTAATATTTTTTTCCTTCTTTCTTAGAAAACTGTTCTCCATTGTGTTGATAAATTTGATAATATTTTCTTGAAATTTCTCCTGGCTATTAGGTATATTTTTGCTTTATATCTTTTGAATCTATATTACTAGGCATAAAAGAGTTTGGAGGATTTTTTGGTAAACTGTTTATTTTTATGCATCAATAACTTTTTTTCTTAATACATCTTTTATTGTCATAAAGTCTATTACTTTGCTATCAATATATCAGATTAATGTGAGGTGAGTAATATTCATGTTATTCCTTTTTCTATAGTCTTATTTTCAAACTTCACATACTTTATATTTTATATTTAGCTATTTTAAAAAGTATAAAATAACAAAATTAGAATTCAAAGATTCAGATATTAATTTAAGAAATATACATCACAACAAAAATATATATTAATATATTTACAGAAACAAAAGCAGAATTGTAAAGTTCCCCTGGATATTTCAACTGATGCTTTTATCTTGAAAGTTTCCTCTTTTTATAAAATCTTTAACCTCCTGATTTTTTCTGTAGAAGTTCAGAAGACCACCTGGTTTGTGTGTATGCCTTTAATTGCATTTCTTCCCTCCCAAATACAACCTTTTAATTTCAATGATTCATCTCTGTATTTGAGTTTGATACTACCTCACTATTACTAAATGTAGGCAACATTGCCAAAGATTGAACATATAAACATTGGAATATACTCTCTACTTTTGGAGCCTTTGGTCCAGTTGTCTAGGCCATTCATGCATGTGAAAATATCAATAACAGTAAAAGCACTGCTTATTCTACTATATATAAAGTGACAAATGAATGGTCCACATAGCTAACTGCTAAGAAGGTTCATTATCAGCCTCTTCTTCAAGCAGACAGATACTTAATTTTTATATCCCTCAGGGTTCACTGTTTGCAGTTTCCCTTCTATTTAGCACAACTGTGGCAGCTGGGGTAATGTTTAATTTGAAAAAAATGATTATCAATGTCATCCTGCCATCAGCTGGATCATCTGTTAGAAGTGCTTAAAAGTTGCAATTTTATGGATGTGTGGGTATATTAAATTCCAAACAGGTTCAGGTCAAAACAATTTTCTAGGTAGGAAAACAAAATTCCATCACCCAGAAAACTTAAAAATATAAGAATCTGAAGCAGTAGTTATTTTTTAAATTAACATTCACTTTGACATTTTCAGTAGAATTGGGTTGCTATCTTTTGATATGTATTAGTAACTATAATAAGTAAAAAATAATAGATAGCAGTCAATGGACAGCAAGAACAAAGTCTAATCCTTTCTAATTCACAATCCACAGAACAGTTTCTGAAATAACAGACATACTATTTAGTATGAAATAAATTACAGCCCCTACTCTGAAAGGTAATTTACTAAAAAAAACTAAATTTTCAGAATCTACTAAATTATTTGAATTTCTGTCCAGAAAAGAGATGTATTGGGATGCATTCTGTAAATCCTTGATTTTACTTTACCACAGAATTGTTTGTTTTTCTTCCAAGTTATCAGCATTCTGGCAATTGTCTCTCACTATCTCATCCTGCTTATTTTTAATTTTCTCTAACATCTTTGAAAAATTGGCCTTTAGTTTAGATGTAACAATTTTCTTCTGCATTTCATCATGCAATTTATTAATGCTCAGCCATAGGCTTTGCACAGTTAATTCAGTGTATGGAACTGGTTTATTTTTATTTCATTTCTCAATTCACCCCTTTCGATCACTTACGTCCAAACAAAGGGCAACTGATCTGTCATTCTGATTCTGGAAAATTCTCTTCCTCTCATTCCAGTGTCCATTGATATTTCTCACATGTAAAACACAGAGGGGAGGTTTAGGTACATCTGCTTGTGGCCCCCCATTACATTTACATTTGAACTGTTCCCTTATTCACTCAATGTTGAATTTGGTAAAAGAAAAAGTAATCCTATGTTCTTGTTTCTCTAAGAAAATATATCAATTTGGAGAAAACATACGGATATGAACAGCTTTAGAAAAAGCTATTTTATTTGTAACCCCCTTTTCTTTTTATGACTTCACAGTCAGTGATTCATATCTGCTATTGTATAGCCTATGAAGGAAGATAGGATGGTCATATGGCAAAAGATATATGGTTCCACAGCCCTGATGTGGCCTTATTTCTTTGTTCAGAAAAAATTTTGAAACATTTGCAGAACAGCAAAACTCTGATTCAAACTGGCAACTGACTACCAATCGCAGCATGGAATACAACTGCCTGTCTAAATTTCACATATCATAGGTTTGAATTCGAGAAAGGGGTATATCTATGATCTAACTGCTGCTAGTATCAGAAATAGGCATAGAAACTGAAGTAAGACTAAAGATTATCACACATCAAGCAAACAAAAAAGACAAAAGCAAAATGTAGTTTTGAATATGTGCCATTATATGGAATTGGTGATGAGAAGTCTGTGTAATAAAAAGCTTTGTGCAATGAAAACATAGGTGCTATAATATTATCCTGGAAAATACTAAAAATGTTAAAAGTACTTTTATAAAAATTATGAGAAGGGAGTCTGTCAAGATGGCTGAATAGAAACAGCTCCAGAGTGCAGTTCCCAGCAAGAGAGACACAGAAGGCGAGTGATCTTTGCATTTCCAACCGAGGTAACCTTCCAGGATGAATCTACCAGAGCAAAGAACAGGCAGCAATCCTTGCTGTTCTGCAACCCCCATGGGTGATTCCCAGGCAAGCAGAGTCTGGAGTTGACCTCCAGCAGTCCTGCAGCAGAGGGGCCTGACTGTAAGAAGGAAAACTAAAAAACCGAAAGAAATAGCTTCAACATCAGCAGAAAGGACATCCACTCAAAGACCCCATCTGAAAGTCACCAACTTCAAAGACCAAAGGTAGACAAAAATCCATGAAGGTGGGAAGAAAGCAGCACAAAAAGGATGAAATCACCAAAAACCAGAATGCTTCTCCTCCTCCAAGGGATCACAACTCCTCACCAGCAAGGAAACAAAACTGGATGGAGAAAGAGTTTGACAAATTGACAGAAGCATGCTTCAGAAGGTGGGTAATAAGAAACTTCTCTGAGCTAAAGGAACATGTTCTAACCCAATGCAAGGAAACTAAGAACCCTGAAAAAAGATTGGCTGAAATGCTGACTAAAATAACCAGCTTAGAGAAGAACATAAATGACTTGATGGAGCTGAAAAACACAGCATGAGAACTTCACAAAGCATACACAAGTTTCAACAGCCAAATTAATTGAGCAGAAGAAAGTATATCAGAGATTGAAGATCAACTCAATGAAATAAAATGAGAAGGCAAGATTAGAGAAAAAAGAGTGAAAAGAAATGAACAAAGCCTCCAAGAAATAAGGGATATGTGAAAAGACCTAATCTACATATGATTGGTATACCTGAATGTAACTGGATGAATGAATCCAAGCTAGAAAAAGCTCTTCAGGAGATCTTTCCCAACCTAGCAAGACAGGCCAACATTCAAACCCAGGAAATACAGAGAACACCAAAAGATATTCCTCAAGAAGAGCAACCCCAAGGCACATAATCGTCAGAATCACTGGGGTTAAAATGAAAAAAAATGCTAAGAGCAGCCAGAGAGAAAGGTCAGTTTTCACAAAGGGAAGCCCATCAGATTCACAGCAGATCTCTCAGCAGAAACCCTACAAGCCAGAAGAGAGTAGGGTCCAATATTC
>CAUYLG010014592.1:0-34494 GCA_963573385.1 Cacajao melanocephalus
CTCCACACCCACTCCTGCATTCCACCCCTAGCCCCACCCTCAGCACTAAATCATACTGTCAGCCCAAAATTCAAAAATCCCACCGAGAGCCTAACCAATGACAGCTCGCCAAGTCCGGGTCCAGTCTCTCTCTCTGACCAGTACAGGTGCCCATGCTTTGTATCCTCACCGGTCAATCTGTTACTTGCTCCAGCCTACCTGTGGGTACCTCTGCTAGGCTACCAATGGCAATTTGTCAAGTCCAGGTCCAGTCTTTCTATGACCAATGCAGTTGCCCATGCTTTGTTTCCCCACTGACCAATCTATTGCCCTCACCCCCTATAAAACCCCACGCCCAGAACAGCCGGGTGCGACTTCTCTGGCCTCTCTCTCTCTCTCTCCCTCCCCTGGGGCCACAGAACCTCGCCCAGGAGCTAAATAAACTGGAATTTAATTTGTCTCGTGCTGGCCTCAGTTTCCTCATTTTAAACTTGGCAATATCCTTACAAGAATAACCTTACAAGAGTATTAAATAAATGATAGGTTTGAACAGAGCTTTGCAAAATTTAAAGGGACGACAAGTGTGCATACTTCTGCTGCTCATTTGATCCTCCTAACAACCCTAGAGGCAGCTACTACTTTCCACATTGTGTAGATGAAGACACGAAGCTCCTTAGCCTGTGAGTGGAGAAATGGCTGTTCTACGGCAGGCAGTATGAGTCCAGCACCTGTGCTCTTAATCTCACAGAATACCACTTAGTTTCTCATGTAGAATTTGTTCCTTTAGATTTCTTAATCAAGGTAAACTCTTGCCTGAAATATCTTATAAATGAGTGAAATCCAATAACCCTGCTTAAGAGGTGGACCAGAAATGTAGGGCATTCATTTCATGTGGAATTATCCCCAGGAGCATGGATATTTGACAACTTCCGCTATTTGCTTCATCCTGTACTTATTTGAAAACAAGTAAAACTTCCTTAAAGAGCCTTGCTTCCACCATTATTTATGTGTTTCCCTTATAGCAATGGGAACAAGTAGGCCCAAAGTGTGCTAGGTGTGCTGACTAGGGACAGGAGGAAGCCCTTTTGAGTTATGAAATGTGTCATGGCACATCCACAGGGTGAGTAATGAAGGCATTGCCTGAACTTCCTAATTCTTTTCTCCTTGTAGCCAAATCTTATTGCAATTCTTACCTGGGAAGCAATCAATTTAGGTTCTGTTTGGTAGTTGTTAACAGAAAGTTTAGCAAAGGGATTAAACTCCAGGCCTTATAGCCTAACCTTTGGCAGGTTGTCTTGCATAATGTGTATTCTATAGACTTTCTGTTCTTTTACAATGTATGTTCTCTTTCCATACAGACGTCCACTCCAGTTACAGGTGGGAAAGAAACGGTAACTATATCACTTAAATTTATAAAATTGGGATAATAATTATGCTCCATTCATCTTGTACATTTGTTTTGAGCTTTAAAGTTTGATAGGTGAACTGTCACTCAACATAGAACCTGGCTCAACAATTATTCTTGACCCTCTCAGCTCAAAAGTGAGGGAGAACATATAAAATCACAGATGCATTTCACAAAGTGTTGAGCAAAAGAAGCCAGACCCAAAGGAGTGCACATCTTATATTTGCATCTATATCACGCTGAAAAACAGACAAAACTACTCTACAGAGATAGGTTTCTGAATAGTGGTCACACATAAGGAAGCTGGAAGGGATTTGAAGGGCTCCTGGGATGCTGGTAATGTTCTGTTCCTTAATCTGGGTGTTGCTTTTATGGGTGTATCCCTCATGTGAAATGTCATCAATGTACATATTTATGATTCATATACTTCTATTATTCTTCAATAAAATCAATTTGCCCCAAAAGTGAAGGTGAATTCATTATTAAATAACAGTTGCACTTTTAAAGAGATCCTGCAGATTATCTTCAATATTTTCAGATAGTCTGCAAATCTGAAAACTTATATGACTAAAAGCATGACTATTTCCACTCTGATCAAAGCAAAATGTGAATTTGAAAATTAATTGGTTAATGCATTTAGTGCAAATACATTTTTAAAAATTCATATTAAAGTAGTGTGGTACGGTCAAGCGTGGTGGCTCATGCCTGTAATCCCAGCACTTTGGGAAGCTGAGGCAAGCGGATCATGAGGTCAGGAGTTAGAGACCAGCCTGGTCAACACAGTGAAACCCCGTCTCTACTAAAAATTAAAAAATTAGCCAGGTGTGGTGGCACGTGCCTATAGTTCCAGCTACTTGGGAGGCTGAGGCAGGAGAATCTTTTGAATCTGGGTGGCAGATGTTGCAGTGAGCCGAGACTGTGCCATTGCACTCTAGCCTGGACAACAGAGTGAAACTCCATCTCAAAAATTAAAAAAATAGTGTAGTATATAACAAAAGCTTTTATTTTTAGCCAAACAGGTACAAATGGCATCTAATTGTTGCTCTAAATTGTATCTCAGCTTTTCCTATGTTGAGGAGACATTTGTATTTCTGTTCTAAAGAATACTTGTTTATATCCTTTGCCCATTTTTCTACTTGATCATCACCCTTTCCAAGAGATTTACACTGTTAATTAAGTCCTGTGAAAGTAAGTCATTTGTTATGGATGTTACAAACATTTTTGCACAGTATATCATTACCCTTTTGGTTTTGTATATGACGTTTATGATCCATGCAGGGTTTTTGTTTTATTTTTAATCTATTGAATGCTTCCTTTATTCTTGGAAGACTCTGGGCTTCCCCTGACCCTGTGCTTTTCATTCTGTGCCAGGACTGTGGGCCCTCTCTTGGATTGGCGGCAGGCATCCCATCCCTGGTAGCCACAGCCCTGCTGGTGGCTTTCCTATTTACTTTGATTCACCGAAGAAGAAGCAGCATTGAGGATATGGAGGTGATTATCAGCTTCTTTGGGTCCAGATGTGTAGGAAATTATCAGTATTTCAGTGAACTGGCTTTTGGACTAAGGGTCTCAGAATTCAGGCCCCATGTCTATTTCCCGAGGACAGGATGGTGGAAGTCTCTGGGCCATAATTTCCATTGCAGACATGACATCAGGCACCAGACAGAGCTGATTTGTCATAAAACCTTCAGGTTAGCTGAGGAATTCCTGGCAAGGATGGTATTTGGGTTAACAAAAAGTGGCAGTGGAGAGGGATGTCTGTTGCCATGGCAAACACATGTCTGTACAGTAGATGTGCTTTCTAAAGTTGAGAACAGAAGCGCACAAGCTTCACAAAGAGAGGATGGAGATAACGTTAGGAAAGATAGGGTCAGGCATGGTGGCTCACGCCTGTAATCCCAGCACTCTGGGAGGCTGAGTCGGGCGGATCTCCTGAGGTCAGCAGTTCAAGATAAGCCTGGCAAACATGGTGAAACCCCGTCTCTACGAAAAACATAAAAAATAGAAAAATATTAATTAATTAATTATTTTTTAAAAAGGAAAGATGGGAGACGAAGAGGGGTAGGGATGTATCCAGAAGTACGTGGCTCTATCTATCTTTGCCTTTTTCACACATCTGAACATGTATAATTCACAAGAGAGCCTATATCCCCCCATCCAATCCACCCCTCGCCAATGCCAGACTGTTCTGGGGACTATGCTCAGAATTCAAAGGCCACCCAGACCCATATTCAACAAGGTTTCATGGTTGTGACACAACTGTGTCATGTGGACTCTGGGTTCTAATTCCATTCTCTATTTATTGACATTCACGGTTGTTATCGTATATCTCATTGTATGTTAATGAAGAGACGGAAAATTGAGATTCTAAACCTGGTTCTGCCACTTTATGGTTTATATGATCCTGTACAAGTGACTTAACATTTTATATGTCTTGGTTAGTTCAACTCCAAAACAGGAGTCATAGAAACTGCCCTCCCTATTTTAAGAGGTAGAGAAAGTTATAAGGATGAAATGAGATAGTGGATGATGAACATCTTTACATGTAAAAATGTGTTGACAAGCTGTAAATTTTAAACACATTAAGAAGTACTGTGGTTAGTGGTGGTATGGCTTAAGTAATAGTTTCTCAACCTTTAGTACACTTTAAAATTATTTAGGAGGCTCAAAATTTCCAATCACCAAAGCCAATTAAATCAGAATTTCTGGATGACAAAGCTGTGGCACTGATCTTGATAAAAAAAAAAACAACTTTTTAATTATAATTTCAAACATATACTAAAGTAGAGAGGATAGTATAATGAACCCAATTATTAACTCACGGCCAATATTGTTTCATCTCTACTCTCATTTATTTTTGGATAAATCACAATGATATTTTTTGGTTTTGGTTTGGTTTGAGGGGGGATGTTATTCGATGCTTCTGCGTTTGTTTTGTTTGTTCTAACATACACTCAGATTTAAGAACCACTGATTTTAATCATAGTTATGGTCAAATGCTATGACCCTTCACTTCCTTGTCTTTCTTTCTCTCTCTCTTTTTTTTCTTTTCTGCCAATTCAGGAAAGTGACAGACCACGTGAAATTTCAGAAATTGATGACAATCCCAACATGTCTGAGGTAACAACCCTTGGTTATAATCTCTGTATACCATTCACACAGTAAACAAACTACATGTTTTAAAGCCTTTCATGCACAAAAGAAGCACAGCGTGAGCACGTGTGGAAAGGAGAAGACCGAGAGGAAGCTCAAGCACAAAGGAGGTTCTCAGTGCATTTTTATTGACTAAACAGAAACTCAAGCTTCACTTAATATTAGAAAATCCATTTAATATAATTTATTTTACTAACAAATTAAGATGGAAAACTCAAGTGACCATCTCAATAGGAGAAAAGAGTTCAAAAAAATCCAACGGTAACTTGTGATATGAACTCTCAGCAAACTAAAAATAGAATGGGAACCTCCTCGACTTGAAGAAGATGTCTTTTTTAAAAAATTACAGCAAACATCATACCTAACAGTAAAATATTGAAAGCATTCTCTTTAGATCAGAAATAAAACAAGGATGTTCACTAACACCACTTCTATTCAATATTGTACTTACTTTAGAACCTAGTCAATGAAGTAGGATTTTTAAAAAATTAGAAAGTATAGTCCGGGCACGGTGGCTCATGCCTGTAATCCCAGCACTTTGGGATGCTAAGGCAGGTGGATCATCTGAGGTCAGTAGTTTGAGACCAGTCTGGCCAGCATGGTGAAACCCCATGTCTACTAAAAATACAAAAAATTTGCTGGATTTGGTGGCAGGTGTGTGTAATCCCAGCTACTTGGGAGGCTGAAGCAAGAGAATCATTTGAACTGGGAGGGGGAGGTTGCAATGAGCCAAGATTGCACCATTGCACTCCAGCTTGGGTGACAAGAGTGAGACTCTGTCTCAAAAAAAAAAATTATTTGAATTAACAAGAAATTTTAATCAGTTTACTGGATATAAAAATCAACATACAAAAGTAATTTATGCTTTCAACAACAACAACAGTTAGAAAAAGTGATTTTAAAAATTATCATTTGTGAAGGTAATTGGTAATAAAAATATGTGGAATGCTGAGGAATAAATCTAACAAAAATATGTAATACCTTTATGGAAAATAACAAAACTTTGGTTAAAAAACCTCATTAAATAATACCTAAATAATGGGGGTTATATACCGTGCTCCTGGTTAGAAAGCTTTAAAAACATAATGATGTCAAACACCATTGATTTATACAGCAAATGTAATTCCAATATAAATTCCAGTCAATTTTTTTCATGGAACTTAATGAGGTCCTTCTAAAATCTATATGAAACAGAGTAGAAAAAGAGTTAAAAAGAAACAATGAACAGAAAGGTAGAACAAACAGAAAGCAAATAGCAAGATGGTAGATATAAACCCAACTATATCAATGATCACATTAAATGTAAATGGTCTCGATACCCAAATTAACAGAAAGAGACATTCAGATTGGCTATAAAAAACAAGATCCAACCATATGAAGCCGACAAAATTCACTTTAAATATAAATACACAAATAAAAGTTAAAAGACAAAAAAGGAGATAATTTGTTAACAATAAACAAAAGATAGTTGAGTGGCCTGAAAGCTCTCCCAAGGCAGTGGGTCTCTCCTCATTTGTTTTCTGTCTCTCAAGGACCATTGTCCTTCCTTGCCTATTGTCTAGTGTCTTGAAAACTATTGCTTCAAATGTTTTGTCTTATTTTGGTTGTTTCAGGTGGGAGGGTAAATGTGGTTGCTGTTAGTCCATCTTGTATGGAAGAATTATCTGCTGTAGTTTTAAAAAAAACCTATTTGTTTCCTTAAGAATCCCAGAAGATCACCCACACATGAGAAGAATACCATGGGAGCACAAGAAGCCCACATATATGTGAAGACTGTAGCAGGAGGCGAGGAACCTGTGCGTGACACTTACCGTCCTACAATAGAAATGGAAAGAAGGAGGGGACTGTGGTGGCTTGTGCCCAGACTGAGCCTGGAATGAGGCAGCTCAGTCAAGGAGCAGACCTGGCACTGGAACAGGGTGGAAAGTTCTGGACAGGAGAGAGGCCAAGCTGCTTCTTCACCAATCCAAATTTCATTTACAGATCTGGAACACTTTGGGGCTGATTTGTCTCTTTAGGAGACATCCCCAATATGGTTAATTCCAACTCTTCAGATCTTGTGGTTTAGTTAGTACATGTGACTCACAAGATGGAGTCCTTAGGTCCTGTTCCTGCTCCCACTGGGAATCTGCTTTTCTTTGTCATTTGGGAAAGGGGCTTGGTCTCTGAGTGTCTTGCCTTCTCATCTTTTTTTTTTTCCATATCCTTTTTCTCAAAAAAGCCATCAGACCTGACTTCCATGGAAGTGTTGCCAAGGTCAGCCTGGTGCAAGTTGGGATATAAATGAAACTTATGCAGGATGTGTGAGAGGAAGCAGTTACTTGTTTCTGAACATCTCAGGGTAGAAATCATGTGGAGCCACACATTCCCTGATCACAGGGAAGCACATGGCTTAGTCATGTCATAGAGCGTGGAAAGAATATGGACTCTTAAGTCAGACCTACCACTGAGCAGTTGTATGACTTTGGAGAAGTTATTAAACATTTCCGAGGCTCAGTTTTTGCTTTTTTAAAGGAGGGGAAATATTTGCCTCATGTCATAATTGAAAAGATTAAATAAGATATAAAGGGAAGTGTCTGCTACTTAGTTGCCAAAGTGTTAGTTCTCTCTCTCTATTTCCTTCCTCCTACCTCTTCCCATATTGCTTGCCTGTTAAAATAGCTAATCACCAGCATTTGTTCCCCATAGTCACAGGGTCACACAAGGGGACAGTTAGGGCAAACTTTCTCCATGGCCTGTACCAAATTGTTATCTAAAGATGATCTTAGGTGTTGCTGGTAGTATGTGAATCTTCCAGTCTAGGTGTGATCCCGTCCTCATATGAATCAGGAAAAGCCAGGTTCTTACAAGTTCCAAATTCCAAATACAGAGACTGGTGGTTTTACATTTCACCTTAAAGATGTTAATGTTGATGGAAATTCATGTTTCATATTAAAACAGCACTTTTTCTTTACAATAAAGCATTTTGCCTAATTTTTGAAGTAAGACATTATGATAGCTCTGATGGCAGTTCCTCAAATAACTTTAACTTTTATGCTTAAGGATAGTTGTTAAAGTTATGGTTTCTTTTCTTTTATTTTTTTAAAGGATTCAGACTAAACAAGACCCTTAAGCCCATGCATAGCATTGCCACTTCAGCTTGCTGAGGACTCTCTCCAAGGAGGCCAAATGGAAAAGGAGAAGCCACCTCAAGTGATGTTGGCCCATTGAGCCTATTGGGCCAACTATAACCAGGTTGCCCTATTTTGTGTGGATGACTCCAGGACAGGCCACCCTTCAGCTTTCGATTACCCACTAACTCCTCTTCCCATTTTCCAATCCCTTGCAAGGCTTTTTGTTTGTTTGTTTTGCTTTTCTGTACTCTTCTGCTCTCAATACGAATTTCACTTCCTTTGTGACTTTGGGCAGGCTTCCTTCTAGCATGTGTCAGATACCCTGCCACCCACCTGGCCTGGGAGACATATCATTCATTGCTCCTACTTGTGTCTGTAATCAGGGCATATTTAAGGAGAGCAGTTCTGTGATGGACTCTGTGTGTGTGTGGAAAGTAAAGATGGGAGAAGGAAGGCAACAAGAGTTTCTCCAAGAGATTATCAGAAATAAGGGCTGTATCTATTCTGTGGGAATGGAGAAAATGCCCAAGTCCTTGGACTATCATGGGGAAAAGCTGTTTGGCAGAAACAGAAATCAAGAGGACCCAAGCAGGTAGAGACAGGACCACAGGAATGGGCCAAGGAGAAACGTGCCTGCCATCCAGCCAGCTTGGGACAGGCTTTCACTTTCAATCCCATGAGGAGGCTTCCAGGCAGCCTGGTTCCCATATGTATAGCCATTGCCCTCGAGCAAGCCAGGCCTCCCAGTGGCAAAGCCTGGGTCCAGGGCATCTTAGGTTCATCCTCCAGCTCCATGAGCCACACAGATCCTAGAAAACACTCCTTTCTCACACAGGGCTTCTGATTGCTCAGAAACGTGGCCCTCTTCCCTGAATAACCAAGACCATGTTCTATAAACCCAATCTCTGCCACATGCCAACCTGCTCTTCAAAGCCCCTTTTGAAACTCAGTTTTGTGCCACGTCCTCTGGATCTAGTTACCCTAAACAAGCAGACTTAGCCATTTTTAAACAGATATGTGTCCAGTAATCTTGGTGCTTGTATTTCTCTTAACCTGTCATGAAAGACCTTGGATTTACTGAGAACTCCGCTGTGGTCTCGGCTTTGATATTCACAGGTGTCAGCCCTCAGCCGATTGTTGATCATCCAGAGCCTCAGTTCTGTACTTGTAAAGTGGAGACAGCAGTTCTCATCCTCCCAGCGCATGGGGTGGTTGTGAAGCTGGATTGAAATATGCATGTGAACAAGCCATGTAGCTATAAAGTGAGGGATGACTTGTATTTTGGATCACTTATTTTAATTCTACTTATAATTCATGGCTTAGAATCTTTATTTTAAAATTGTTTCTATTAAACTAGAAAGGGTCAGCATTTCTGTCACTTACTTCTGCCGTAATACACAAGAACATATGTTGGGATGAATTGAAAAGTAAAATGGCTGCTCTTATGAACCTACAAAATGTTTGTGGCTTTTCTTTGCCTATATTATAGAACACTGGCACTGTCCTTGGAACCAAGATTATCCCAGGGATATTCCCGATATTGGTACTTTCTCTGCCAGGCTAGAGAACGTTTGGTCTTTCATGGAGGGCAGTCCCGTGTGGTAAGCAAAATGATGAGACCCAAATTCGGAAGCTCCACTTCCCCGACCCAGGGCTGCTGCTACGTTAAGGGTGACCTTAGGCAGCTTGCACAGTGCGTGTGGGTCTAATTTCCTCCTGTATCACCTGGTGTTTGAATTGGTTTGTCTCTAAAGTACATCCCTCCAGGCCAAACATTCTACTTTGGTTTTCCCCAAACCCTGCCAAGCACTCCTTCTGCCTGCCTGTTCCTCACTCCCACCAGCACAGCCGTCTATACTTTCTATGAGTCTTCTCAGTTCCTGACCTTGTTGGTGGAGAGAGCTACTTCTTATTTTGCCAAGAAATAACAATTATTAGTGTTGCTTAAGGCATTTCTCCCTGCAACATCGCGAAGTTAATTAAAGACAAAAAAGTGATAATTTTTGAAAGATTGTGAAGTCACATAATCTTTGCACTCCCACTATCTTGGCGATAATTATTGCTTAATGCATGAACTGATTTAACAGACATGCACTGGTTTCCTGCCAATGTTGGACAATCTGCCAGGTCCTAAGACAATGTTGGGGGCATAATGAAAATGCTAAGGCAACTGGGTGTTTGTGGAAATGTCTCTCTACAGAAATGAATGTGAATCTCCATCTAAGGAAGTAATATCAGGAAAGCTTTTATACAGGTGCTTTGCCTCTAAGCCCAAAGATGTAAAACTATCTCTCTCGGGCTCAAATGAGATAAGAATCTATACTCTCCTTTTTCCTTGACCTGAAGTTAGAGGAGAAGGAGAAATGGGCATAGCGCTTCAAACCTCTGACAATTCCAAATGAGTGAAAAGTCTGATTATGTCAGGGCATACATTAAAGTGCTATAGCTCCAAGTGAAACTCAGAAAAACCCTCTCTCCTCCAGCCTATAGAGAGGCTGCCTTCAGGAGTGCAAAAGTACTAAAACTGGACAGGTGAGACTGGGGAACATTTTGTTGGCTGAGTCTGTCTAGTAGGCTGCAGAACTATTTATAAAATTGATGGGGGCCTCTGGAGGACAGGCTGAGTGTGACCTGGAGCTTAAAATCTGCTTTGTAATGACAGAGAATCAATGTATCATAGACTTTCATTTCCAGGCTAAAATGAATTAAAAGATTTGATTGTGAGTGAGAACAAACTATGTTGGCCAAATTCCACGATAAATGTGACTAATTTTCTCAAGAAGAGTCAAACAGTAATTACTGTTGACTCACTTGGCCAGGGATTACCCACTTATGAAGGCCAAGGTAAGGAGAACAATACCCTAAGCTCTAAAGGGCCAGGCATCCCAGTGGGAGGCCAGAAACAGTGCCTGTTCCCAAATAGCCAGAGAAGAAAACATCATAATTCACCAGGCATCAGGTAGGACACTGAGGAATGTATTGCCTCAGTAGTGAGGAAGAATATGAGCCCTGTAGTAAACTACGTCAGTGCTGCCTAACAAAGCTCAAAAGCAAGATGAGGACACAGCAAACTGTTTCCAAGTAGGTTAACCACATCCTGGAACGAAGTTCAAAAATATTAACAGGAATACACAAATATCCAGGAAAAAATTCACCATGTCTAGAATCCAATATAAAATTACCAAGCTTGCAAAGAGGGAGGAAAATGTAACTCAAAATGAGGAGAATACTCAGTTAATAGGAACTGACTCAAAATTGGCACAGATGATACAATTAGTAGACAAGGACATTGAAACAGTTGCAACTATATTCCATATATTTAATAAGCTAGAGGGAAAATTGAATATGTTAAATAGAGGCATGGAAGATAGTTTTTAAAACCTAACTCATGCATCTAAAGATGAAAACTACAGTATGTGAGATAAAATACTGGAGAGGATTAATAAAACCTTAGATATTGCAGAAGAAAAGATCAGTAAACTTGAAGATACGGCAATAAAAACTACCCAAAATAAAACACAGATTTAAAAGTCTGGAAAAAAAAGTGAACAATTAGAGCATTGGTGATCTATGGCTTCTTACATATAATTCCAATGTTTTTAACAGATAATCTGCTTCTTACTTGATCTGCTGTATCATACTGTACTTGCCGGCAAGGGTTCTTCTGTTAGCCATCAGAGGGCACTCTGCTCCCAAAGTAGGAGGCATTGGCGAAGACTGAATTCTGGTAACTAGTCACCACCATAATTGAGAAAAATTCTGGCCTACAGCAGAAAAACATGTCCAGAACCGATAAGAATTCTGGCTTACAGCAAAAAAGAAAAAAAAAAAGACATGGGCATTTGTGGCATTTCCAGCAGGCCTTTTCAAATAAGGAAAATAGCATTTAGAATCTGTGAGGTTCTCTGACGGGGAAACCTCCTCCAGCATGGACCTCCTGGGGCTATTGTGTGGTGGGGGCCTCCAGAGAACAGGGCTGGGGAGTTGCTCGAGGAAGGTGGCAAGGCCACCTGCACATTTCCCAAATGTCAGCCACCTGCATCCCTCTGACCTCATTCCTGCCACATCCCCATTCCACTAGTAATATTTCCTAAATGATTTCCCTGACCTTGAGTCACTTTTCTTATTTAAATAAGTGCACTCCAAAAAGGAAGCTTTGTATCTCTACCATCAATAAGGAACCATTTTTGTAACACCTTTCGAACATAAATAAACATCTTTCTAGAACGTGAGCTTTATGCTTATAACCATACAGGCAGAGATTTTTGACAGTTTTGTTATCTTTTCTACACCCTGGGCGTAGAAAAATGACTGTTACACAGTAAGCACTCAATAAATATTGATTATATCAGTGTGAAAATATTCATCTACTTACTACCTAAGATAATCTTGAATATCATAACTGGGAAACACTGGGCAGCATAAAAGACTAGAATACTTTGTGGATTTTGGGATTTGAGGCACGTGAATACAACTTGTCATGTGGCCTTTCTCAGTGGGGGTGGCTCTTGTCCACCCTCATGTTGTCCCCAGCTTTTTTTAGCCATCAACTCAAGATGTAACACTCACTCACATACCTGAGGTCCTTTCAGTGTGTTAGTTTCAGCCTGGACTGCCTTTGGGTTCTAGGATGGGCAAAAGTTTTCGTCTGCCACTTCACATCCATTAGGACAGCTATTATAAAACAGACAACACAGAAGATAACCATTGTTGCCTTTTGACCACTGTTACCTTTTGACAGAAGATATCGAGTGCTGAGGATGTGGCGAAATTGGAACACTTGAGCACTGTTGGTTAACAGTGTAATATGGTGCAGTTGCTATAGAAAACATTATAGTGGTTCCATAAAAAGTTAAACATAGTATAGAATAACCATTGAATTCAGCAATTTTATTACTAGGTCCCTACCAAAAGGATTGAAAGCAGGAACTCAAAACAGATACTTGTATGACAATGTTCACCGCAGCAATAATCACAATAGCCAAAAGGTAGAAACAAACCAAATGTCCATTAATTGATGGATGAATAAACAAAATGTGGTATATGAGTATAGTGGAAGATTATTCAGCTTTAAAAAGGAAGCAAATTCTGACACATGCCACAACCTGAATAAAGTTTCAAAGCATGATGCTAAAAAGTAAGCCAGAAACAAAAAGACAAATTCTGTATGATTCCACGAATGGCAACTCCTCCCATTTGCTAAAACCTTATATGAAGTACCTACAATAGGCAAATTCATAGAGACAGAAAACAGAATCAAAGTTCCCAGGGCCTGAGGGGAGAGGGAATAGGGAGTGTCTGCTTAATTAATGAGTGCAGAGTTTGTGTTTGTGGTGAAGAATAAGCTCTGGAAATGGATGGTGGTGATGGCCGCGCAATACTGTGAATGTGCTCAATTTAGCTCCACTGAAGTGAGTGGCTAAAAATGGTTAAAATGGTAAGATTTATGTTATGTATATTTTACCACAATTAAAGAAAGAAGTTCTCCTCTGATTAATTGGAAGAGCCTTGCTGTCACTTGAGTCTTTAAGGGTTCTGGGTTGGGTGGAGCAAGTGTTAGCGTCTAAAGGGAGGGGCAGTGGTGAAACTCCTGCCACCCAGCCATCCTCCCTGTGGGCTAGCTTGGGTGCATTTACTATCAGATGTGGAGCATAGTTCTTGCATCATCATTACAACCTGGAAAGGGCCTTTTGACCATTTGGGCCAACCCCTAATTCTACAGGTGAGGAAATTAGTCCAGACAGAGCATGACTGGCCCCAGGTGGTGCAGTGTGCTAGTGAAGCAGCTGCAGTCCCCAGCTCCACCCAGGGTTCTGCCCTCTACTCTGGGGCTCAGGACCACAGAAGCTTAGGGCTGGCCAGACACTCTCAGTAGGGAGGCGGCAGGCTGGTGACAGGGTGTGGGCTGAGCTAGAGAATACACACCCAGCTACTGGGGGCTCTAGAACATCGAAGCCAAGTGGAAATGCAGCCTATTTTTACCATGTCTTTTGTTTTCCAAGAGAAGCCATACATCCTTTAAAAAGAAAATGTACTCTATCACGTTTTAAGTATTGGCTACTAATTTAAAAATTCCTAAAATACCGTGACAGCCAGACAAAAAAATGTCTATGGGCTGTTTGACCCACAGTCTGCCAGTTTTTTATTTCTGTCATACATAATAAAAATTTCTTTTTCTCCCTTTCAAGTTTTAAGTGTGTAAGAGAAGTCTTGGGAAGTTCATTTTTAGAATTTCATTCCAAAAACAAAAGCTGTGGCTCAGCTGTCCCTTTCAAGGTCTGCAGAACACAGTACACCTTCCCGGGCCTCCGTGCTTGAACCACTATTTGTAGACCCAAATCCTCCCATTCGCTAAAATCTGCTCAAATCCCTCTCCTCTGTGAGGTCATCCTCAGCCTACTGGGATCTCCCCGCAGGGTTTCTAAGCCTGTACTGTACTTTCCTAGTTGGGCAATAAATCTTTTCCTCCAGGTGACAGCTCTCCTGCTTTCATGTCAACCAGTCATTTACCTCCGGTGTTGTCATTTGGTTGCTCATTTTCTTTCCTTGTTTTCCAAGCCTCTACTCCAAGAGGCAGATATAATGAAGAAGAGATCTGGATTTCGGACCCTGACTGCCCTGTTCTTTGATTCACCTCGCCCTGCCTGCCAGGATGCCTGAGCTCCTTGCCGACTTCTCTGCTGACTCTGAGGATTCATTTCTCCGGTGGTGAAGGTGGTGAGGAGTCCTGGGGCAGACCCTGAGGCTTCTCTAACTCGGACGGTGGGCCAAACCCGGAAGGCCTGGGCGGCTCAGGTTCCACGAAGCATCTCTGTCCCAAGCCGTAGCTCCCAGTCTCCTAGAATTCTCCGTGCTCCCCCTGGATTTCGGTTCTCACCCTGACCACAGCGGGTCCTGGAGAAACTGCCCCGCCACAGCCCTCTCTCCCTATACGTCACACTTCCCGGCATCTCGGTTATGATCGATTGGACCCGTTATGTACACCTGACCCAAAGGTAGCTTGTCTATTGGCTGAAGAGCAACCAATGACCATTTGGCTTAGATTAGGCTGGTCAGCTAGACCTATCAGATTTTCTGTCTCAGAAAATACCAACGGGGAGTCAGTGATTTTTAGGCAAAGCCGAGAGAGACCTCCTTGACAGTCAGGGAGTGGGTGATGCTGGCTCTTTTGAGGCATGGTCACAGGATGCCCAGATGTGCTGTTGTCAGCCCTTGGGTTTCGTCAGCCCTTGGGTTTCATGAGATCTTCGTCCCTTGCCCCAAGTTTGAGGGGTGTCTAGAGGAGCTTTGATTAAAGCACCCTCTCCACCCATTTGCTCATCCCGTCTGAGGTGCTGTTTGGCTTCCGGCTTGGGGCCCAGGCACCCATGAGAGCTGAGCACTGGCAGGACTGATGTGATCATTTTCCCTCCCCCGAGGGCTTGGGCTGCTCTTGGTCACGTGTTGATATCAAGTCCCACCTCCCAGGCACTGCCTAAACCCAGCCCCAGAGCGTTCTGCTAAATCATCCAAGGAAGGGGAGTCTGAGTAATGTCGGTCAAACCATGAAGTCGTGGAGAAGCTGGTGAGCCGTGAACCTGATGTGCAGTCTAACACTGACTGCCAGAGCACGATCACTGAATCCCCCACTCCACGGAAGCCACCTCTGGCTGGGGACCTGTTCCCATCCAATCGGACACTACTGTGTCCCTCTCCTTCCCTCTGGCACCTTCCTCAATGCTCCCATCCAGCTATGCCCCACTGGACATGAGCTAATAGTCTTCCGAGTTTGCCCCCCTACCGCGGGCTCCTTTCCCATTCTCTTGTGATCTCCTGGGTGATATGGGGAGAAAGCGCCAGGCCCCCACCTCAGGCTTCTGCAAAGTTGTCACCAATCAGGAACACAGACCAGTCCATCCTCTGGCTTCTCTCCCCACACACCTACCACCAGAAACAGGTTTCATCATTTCCACTCCCCTCACCTCAAGCTTCATCCCAGCACCTGCCCCATCCTGAGACCTGTAGGCTCACGAAAGGTCTGTCGGGGATTCCCTCTTCTCAGCAAGATCTACCTAACTCCCCCGAGTGGCCTTTGGTTCCCAAGACGTAATAAGCAGAGAAGCCACTATAACTCCTTGTGAGAAGAGACAAGAAGTTTTGTTCTTCTCTGAGTCAGTGCCAAGAACAGTACTTGGCACACAGTAGGGGCTCATAAGTACAATGACCATATAATTTATCCTTCAAACCAGAAAGTTTTAAGAGGAAAAGGATGTGCTATCATAATTATGCAGGGACAAGAGGCATAAACTGGAACTGTCCCAGTCAAACCAGGATGAATGGTCACCCTATCAATTATGTCTGCTGACTGAGTGAACACAGCTAATGGCCCATTCCTGAACAGGGCTCAGTGCCCTGCTGAGCACAAGCCCCCTCTTGTCAGCTTCAAATGGCACCTTGCAGTCTACCAGGATTCAGTGAGTCTGTCTGTAGGGAGAAGAGAGAGAAAAGGAGACGAAGCATCTGTCTTTTTTTTCTTTTCATTTTTTTGTAATGGTTTGCTGTATCTATCGCCCCATCATCTACATTAGGTATTTCTTCTAATGCTATCCCTCTGCAATCTCCCTACATCCTGCTCTTCCTCCCCTAGTGCCCCCACCCTCCAGGCCCCGGTATATGATGTTTCCCTCCCTGTGTCCGTGTATTCTCATTGCTCAACACCCATTTAACAGTGAGAACATGCAGCATCTGTCTTTCAAAACTAGCTTGCACCCATGGACCCTTTTCTTCCCCTGCATCAGTGCAATTTGCCCTGTAACTGTGCAATACCTTCCCACTGGGACAGGACACAATTTCCACCCCTCGAGGCATAGACATGACATGCTTTAGACACAGACTGAAAAGAGTCTTAGAAAGTGCTTGCACACTTGGGTTCCCTTCCTCTTGTGGCTCTGTGGCATCATGAGCACATGCCCACGTGAGCCCTAGGGTCGCAGGAGGAGGATGAGGGATGTGAGGGGCAGAGCCCAGCCTCAGTCAGCCAAACTAGCCAGTGTGTAGATCTGTAAGGTTTTAAGCCTCTGGGTTTCAGAATGGCTTGTTATGCTGAATTTTTGGTGATACAATTATACCACCCCCACCTCCTGCCACCACCACCCCTAGGTTCTAATCCTAAAAAGGCAAAGAGTCTCCTTTCCTGTGCATCTTGGGGGCATCATACTTCTCCATGGAGTCCTGTATCTCCCAAAATCCTCTTTCCAGAGGGACTGGAAGGAAGGGAGAAGGGTCGTCATGGGCCTCCCAGCTCTTTAGCAGGCTGAAGACACCGAAGCAGCTGGAACAGATGACCTGTTAATTTCCTTCAAGGCAAAAGGTCTATGCTTCCTGGAGTAGGCAAAAGGAGAGAACAGGTCTGGAGCCTGAAAGTTCCAAAGGCCCCCTCAGCCAGAGCTCCCTCCCTTCCCTTGGGTGCCCTCAGATGAAGAAGCCAAGAGAGATTGACTTCCTGAGACAGACCATAAGGTGTAGACAGAAGCTCCAAGATGGAAAAAAGAAGGACATTTCTTTAGTGGTTTAGGACATTGCCTTTCCTTCAGCATGGTGGCAAGGAGAATACATCCCTTATGTGGTCCTGTGCTGGGATGCTTAGGGAGCCAGCTGTACAGTGGCTGGAGAGGAGCAGGCACTGAGCCAAGCTGAGCCAGTTCAGAGGCAGAACCCCTCCTCCACAACCTCCAGAAGGGACCCAGAATCCCCTCTGGAATCTCTGCATCTTCATTAAACCTGTTTGTCCCCTTAAGAAAAACGGTAAGCTCTATTCTTCCACTTGGTTACACCTGTGTTTTAAAATAGTTTATAATATTTGAGTGAAGAAAATCAGATTTCATCATCTTGTTTCCTCCTGTTTTTATTGAAGATATACAGTATTTCAGCTGCACTGTGAACAAAGCGGGCTTTGATGAGCTTCTCTGAATGAGCCACCAATGACAACATCATTTCTCTTGAAAAATGCATTGTGAGTTCTACACAACAGTCATAAACATGGCCTATTAGAATCTTACCCATTATCACATGGCGCCTTTCCATGTTTCCAAAGCTATATATTTCTAGTGGCAATTTGCATTTCGATAAGACATAAATAACCCTGAATTTTCCCATCTTTTACTAACATGTAGCATTATTTATTTAACTTGAAAAGAATAGGAAAAAAATGTTAACATTTTCCTAGGCATTTCTTTCCCATGGTTCAATATAATCCAATCCCAGATGCGCAAAAATTTCTTCTTCACTTTCTGCTTTGAGGAATATCCTCTGAAAACATAACAAAGAATACATGCATTAGATATTTTTCATAAGCACCATGGTGTGGACACAGTGAAAGTGTTACTTATAAAACTGCCTTGTCAGAATGAATTATAGCCCAAACATAATTCCCTGCTTCCGAGTATAAAAAGTCATTTTAACTGACTTTCCAAAATATGGTACTAAATGAATTAAGGTAAAATCATAACAGCTTTAATGTATTCAGCAAAAGCCATTTGGATATTTTTCCCATGGGCTGTAGTTCTGAACCACAGCTGTTTATTAGAACAACCTGATGGAGTTTAAAAAATAAACATTGAAGCTTGAGTCATATGCCAGTCCAGTGAAATCAGAAGCTCAGGAGAGGTCTTATTTATTTGAAAGCACTAGGTAATTCTAACAGGCAGTCATAATTACGTACTGCTGATAATTATAGGATACTTGTATGCGTTGGGTTTTCCTCTAGCTTTCTATGCTTGCCTCTAGCCCCAGCAGGATCCCACCCTATGATCTCTTTAAGACCAAGCAGCTCTTCTCCATCCCTTCTTGTACAAAGCACAGTGCTAGGCACATAGAAGTTACTTGCTTACATTGAACTATTAAGTATGTTAATTTGCAAGTGTTCCTTCATTGTACTACATGAATCTGCCTTCACCTACATGCTCAGCATCCAAGGCTTTCCTGCCAGCATCCACAGCTCCCTCTTCTGTGAGCAGCACCTGGATTTTTCTTTCTTTCTTTCTTTCTTTTCTTTTTTTTTTTTTTGAGAGAGAGTCTTGCTCTTTCGCCCAGGCTATAGTGCAATGGTGCAGTCTCAGCTCACTGCAACCTCCATCTCCTGGGTTCAAGTGATTCTCCTGCCTCTTTTTGTATTTTTAGTAGAGACGGGGTTTCACCATGTTGGCCAGGCTGGTCTTGAACACCTCACCTTGTGATCTGCCCACCTCAGTCTCCCAAAATGCTGGGATTACAGATGTGAGCCACCATGCCCGGCACACGTGGATTTTTCTATGGCAAATCACTCCTCTTGACTCTCAGTCCAGGAGGGTTATGTGGAGCTGCTCCCAATTCCAAGAAGAAGCACATGACCCAAGTCTGGCCAATCAGAGCCACAGTAATGGGTTCAGGGATAGGCACATGAGTCAGGCCGGGCCAAGGAATATCAGCTAGGATTCTTGGGGGAATTATTAGGAAAGAGGCTCTTAGCCAGGCACGGTGGCTCAGGCCTATAATCCCAGCATTTTGGGAGGCTGAGTCGGGTGGATCCCTGAGGTCAGGAGTTCGAGATCAGCCTTGACCAACATAAAGAAACTCTGACTCTACTTTAAAAAAATACAAAACTAGCCAGTCGTGATGCATGCCTGTAATCTCAGCTACTCAGGAGGCTGAGGCAGGAGAATGGCTTGAACCTGGGAGGCAGAGGTTGCGGTGAGCTAAGATCATGTCATTGCACTCCAGCCTGGGCAACAAGAGTGAAACTCCATCTCAAAAAAAAAAAAAAAAAAAAGAAAAAAGAAAAAAAGAAAAAGAAAAAAGAGAGAAGAAAAAAAAGGAAAGAGGCTTTTGTCTGTTGGAGTGACTGTAAGAGTGGGATTTATGGGAAAACCTGCCTGAGAATAAAGCTAATGCTGAGGGAAGCCTACCTGAGCACTCACATTTAGCCGCTCCTGAACCCCTGGATACTGCAGTATATTATCCAAGTTCCCTTTTTTGTTTATGCCACTTTAGATTTGATTTCTGACATTTGTAACTGAGACAACTCTAACTGAATACACCTCATTTAGACTACAAGCTCCTAGAGGGAAAGGATCATTACTTTCTTTTTTTTCTGACACAGAGTCTCACTCTGTTGCCCAGGCTGGAGTGTAGTGGTGTGATCTTGGCTCACTGCAGCCTCCACCTCCCAGATTCAAGCAATTCTCCTGCCTCAGCCTCCTGAGTAGCTGGGATTACTGGCACGAGCCACCACACCTGGTTATTTTTTGTATTTTTCGTAGAAGCGGGGTCTCACCATGTTGGCCAGGCTGATCTTGAACTCCTAACCTCAAGTGACCCCCCTGCCTCGCCTCCCAAAGTGCTGGGATTACAGACGTGAGCCACTGCACCCAGCCAGTACCATTACTTCTAGTTATTTTGAGTCTTCTTCCCCCTGGAGCCTATTTTGGTGTCCTTGATCACTGTAAAAAGAGTAGCCCTTAGAACATGTGGATCTAACAGTTGGATATTTAACTCTTTATAACTTCTACAGTAATCTTTCTTTTTGCTGAGGCATGAATTGGATCATGACCACAGTAAGACTAGCACATCAAATGAGTGACATAGCTGGTGAATGAGACTAGCTGGCTGCTCATTCATGTCTCAGAGCAGCTCTGTTGCTCTCTTCTTGCAGGCGACTGTCATTAATGGCCTACGTGGCCACTCAAAATGCCACTGCCCCCTGCATTTGAGGAGTACACAAGTAGTATTTGTGATTTCTGGGGATTCCTGGTTACTTTGGAGTTACTCATTGCCAACACCAAGGATATACCAAACCCAGTTTATGTTCACTGCTGGACTGGTTCCGGAAGCCCAATTAGCTCATCATCTTTCAGCCAAAAGCTCTCGAAGTGCATTCTGGGCCAGCTGGAAACTGTGAGTCTGTGGAAATCTTTCCTGCTGTCCTCAACTATGATCAACTGGAAGTGGAACATGCATAACAAAGGAAACCATACCTGGATACTAAAATCAGTTCATGGAAAGAGCTCAGGGGGCCAGCCTTGGGGATAAGGATCAAAGTAGCCCATTTTAGGAAGAGAACTGTACCTTGGTCTTGTCATATAAAGCATGATTATCCAGAATCATCTTCCGCTCATGTGTGGCATAGCGCCGGAGGTCTCTCTCAAACTGCTGGACAGGAGATAGTTAAAATAAGTTATCATCATGTCTAGAATGTCTTCAGTATTAGGTGGCTACATCCCTCTAGTGAAATATCTAACTCCACTAAACATTCTCAAAGTGATTTTCCTCCCCCAGGGCCAAGCTCTCTGGTGACAGAGGTCTGTGCTCCCACAAGCACACTAGAATGTAAGCTCTGTGAGGGCAGGAACCTGGTTTATTCTGTCCACAACCATATTCCCTCAAATAGTGCCTCACGTGTAGAAGATGTATAGCAAATGTTTCACTGAATAAATAAATGAATAGCGTGAGCGTTGTACCAGAATAATGCTTGGTCCAGAGTAAATTCTGGATAAATAATAGTTTGGTGTGTTTAAATGATTTGGAATATTGTTATTGTAAAAGAGAATGGGGGAGTCAGGGAACCCATTCCAGTCCGGATTTTGTCCTTACCTGGTTGTGCATCTCCTGTCAAGTCATCCAGATTCCCTGAATCTTGATAGAGTGAATGAAAGGATGGAGGAAGGACATAACTAAGGCTCCCTCTGGCTTTAACATCCTTTCATACTGAGATGCCATGAAACTCATGGTCTAAGTCACCTGCTCCTGGATGACATCTCCCACAGTCAGGAATGGGCTCTGAGACTGAAGGGAGCCACATATGAAGCCTAAGACAGAGGACAGGGACATCTTGGGAAAGGAGGGCAATGAATTGTCGTAGAGGCTGCTTTTCCTGAGAGAAACACAATCTAGAAATTTCGTCCTCTTCTTGTGGGATTAGGGAGCAAGCCTGAGATACTGGCGCCCTCTAGTGGTAAGGAACAATTTCCTATTTTAGGAACCTGGGCTGGGTGAGAAGATGGACTTTGCAATCAGAAGTCCTCTATTTGTTTAAAGTCACCCAGCTAAAAAACAAAAAGAGCTTAGTGCTCTACCAGTGCCTTGCAGAACCAATAGCAACAATTTCTGACAACTCTGAGAAAAGAGACTAGAATGTGCTGAAAACATGTCCATCTTAAAAATAAAATGGGCGAAAGTCAACCACTTCAGCCAGTGATGCTTAACTGGCGTGACCTTGCATGACCAAGGACTTCTTTCTGGAACTTTCCCCTTTCTCAATCAATTCTGTGTTCCCAAAGATTTATGTCTATAACACAAAATGCATTTATTGTTTCTTTTCTTCCTCCTTTTTTAAGAATGATGGAAGCATTTAGTTGTCAGTCAACATTTTTTATTAGAGTAAGAAATCCTAGTGCTAAGATGCTGTGCTGAAATAATTCCAGTCCAAAGCAAAGACACCTGACATTTAACCCAAGTCTGAGGACAATTAATTTGTGTTGAGTCATTCATCTGTATAAAACCCTCTACGAACTCATTTTACTCAAAGCAATAGCCAGCTACCTGAGGAAACAGGAGAAACAGGGTGAGGTGTTTAGTTGGGAGGGTGGAACGAGTGTGAATGGGACTCAAATCACAGGTGTCCTCTGCTGTGAATGGCAGGAGGTGGGAGCTACTGCTTATCCAGTACTGGCCACGTGCTGGCTTAGTGCTGAGGCTTTAAGAACATCATCTCACCTAATGCCTCTGCAACCCAGGGAAGTAGCTAAGGTCATCGTCCTCATTTTCCTGATGGGAAAATGGAGTTTTACAGGATAGAGAGAACCTGTCCAAGATCACCCAACAGTAAGAAGCAGAGCAGCAGCTTGCAACCAGGTCTGGGATGAACTCAACTTGTTCTCTTTTAAAAAAATGTTATAGCTTGATTTTATTTTTAATTAACATGTAATAATTGTAAGTGTTTGGGGGTTACAATATGATATTCTGATACATGTATATACATTGCAGAATGATAAAATCAGACTGATTAGCATGTCCATCCCTTCAAACATCCACCATTTCTTCGTGGAAAGAACATTAAAAGTCCTCTCTTGGCTTCTCTGTACGTTATTATTAATGTACATTATTATTGTATCTTCTTTAGTACATTATTATTAACTATAGTCACTATACTGTGCAATAGAACAAAGCTTATTCCATCTGTCTGACCAGAACTTTGTACTTGTTGACCCTGTTCCCTGTCCATTTTCTAGTCTCACCTCTTAGCCTCTGCTAACCACCACTTTACATTCTATTGTCTACTTCTGTGAATTTCACTTTTTTAGATTTCATGTGTACAAAAATGAGATTATACAGTATTTGTCTCTTTGTGTCTGACTTACTCCACTTAACATAATGTCCTCTAGGTTTGACCATGTTGTCTCAAATGACAGAATGTCTTGTTTTCAAAGGGCTGTGTCATACTCTACTGTGCATATGTACCACATTTTAAAACTCCATTCATCTGTTGTGGATGCTTAGATTGTTTTTATATAATATCTAGGCTATTGTGTATCATGCTGCAATGAACACGGGAGTGCAGACCTCTCTTTGACATGCTCAGTTCATTTCCTCTGGATATATACCCAGAAGTAGGATTGCTGGATCATATGGTGGCCCTATTTTTAGTTTTTTGAGGAACTTCCACACTTTTTTCCAAAATGTGTAATTTACAACACCATCAACAGTATAAGAGGGTTCCCTTTTCTCCACCGCCTCACTGACACTTGCTGTCTTTCATGTTTTTGATAATAGCCAATCTGACAGATGTGAGGTAACATCTCATCGTGGTTTTAATTCGCATTTCTCTGATGATTAGAGATGTTAAAGAAGATGGCAATATCTACTTGCCATTTCTACATCTTCTTTCGAGAAATGTCTATTCAAATCCTTTGCCCATTTTTAAATAGGGTTATTTGTTTTCTTGTTATTGGGCCTTTTGGCTTCCTTGTATAACCTGGATAACAGCCCCTTATCTGATGTATGATGTGCAGGTATTTTTTTCACCATCTGTGAGCTGCCTCTTCACTTTATTAATTGTTTCCTTTTTCAACCCCCTTGCCAGTTTCTGTACTTCAGTGGTTCTCCCACTTGAGCTGCATCAGAAACACCTGGAGGCCTTTTCCAAACACAAATTTCTGGGCTGAAATCCCCAAAGATTCTGATTTGATTCCATAGGTTTGGAGTGGGGTGAAGAATTTCCGTGTCTAACCTGTTTCCGGGTAAGGCTGCTGCTGCTGGTGTTGGGGACCACACACTGGGAATAACTGTTCTAAATTAAACTGTAATACATGACCATGTGTGGACAGGATGCCTTGATTTAGAGGTTGCTAGGTACTGCCCCCTCCCCTGTCACCTGGCCCCTGCTGCCATCATCTCTCCCCTGGGCCTAGGTAGACTCGACCTGCATCTTTTGGAAAGCTAACATCATCCCATGGGTCCATGTTGTGCTTACCCGGGAGCCAGTCCATCCCAACAGGGCGAAGGCACGACGCTCATAGGGGCACATGACTAAATCCACACGAATGGCCTTCCAGGTCTTTCCCTCCTGCCAGCTGGGCTGGTTACTGTCCAGTCTTTGACGAGGCAGTTTGAAAATCAGAAAGCACTTTTGAAAATGATCCAAAGCATCAACCTTCCTGCTAGGCAACCTGAGCTTTTCAAACGTTGACTCCACAAGATCATAATATAAAAGCAATCCCTGAAAAGAAACAGAATGGCATTAGGAAAAGGCCCTGAAGAAGAGGATCAATGATTTTACGCTGGATTCTTAATGAAATCTTTACAGATTTGAGCAGAACGTGGACATGTGTTTGGCCTTCTATTACAGGCCCAGTTGCAAACACTAGGAGAAAAAACAAGGAAGCGGTTCCATTAACCTCCCTCTGCAGAAAAGGAATTTAGCAATGAGAGAGGCTGAGGCAAAGCTGCTTAGTGGCAAAACTGCAAAAACATCTCTCTCTCCACTTCTGAGCCTCCCTAGTCCTTTAAAAACAAACCAACCATAAACAAAAAGCCATGCTGGAGGAATTTCAGACCAGCCTGGTGACATAATTAGACTCATCTTTACATAAAATTTAAAAATTAGCCAGGGATGATGGTATGCATCTGCAATCCTAGCTACTCAGGAGGCTGAGGTGAGAGGATCCCTGGAGCCTGGGAGGGTGAGGCTGCAGTGAGCTATAATCACACCAGTACACTCTAGCCTGGGTTACAGTGCAAGACCCTGTCTCAAAAATAAATAAATAATGAAAAAAAATTCGTATTGTTTCCAGAGGGGCAGCTTTGAGTTAATGTCTGCTATAGTTTGTATGTTTGTCCCCCTAAACCTCACGTAGAAATTTGATCCCAAATGTTCGAGGTGGGGCCTAATGGGAGGTCTTTGGGTCACAGGGGAAGATCTCCCACGAATGACCTGGTGCCGTCCTCATCCTCATGGCAATGAGTGAGTTCTTACTTTGTTAGCTCCCATGAGAGCTGGGGGTTACAAAGAGCCTGGCCCCTCTCCGCTTTCTCTTGCTTTCTTTCTCACCCTGTGACCTCTGCACCTGCCAGTTCCTCCTTGCCTTCTGTCATGAGTGTAAGCCCCCTGAGGCCTCACCAGAAGCAGATGATTGGTGTCATGCTTCTTACACAGCCTACAGAACCACGGGCCAAGTAAATCTTTCTTCTTTATTAAATACCTAGCCTCAGGTACTCCTTTATAGCAATGTAAATGGATGAAGACAATGTCATATACTGATGACCAGGTTTTGGGGATGGCAGCCCTCCCTGCAAGATGAATATTTCCAAGATTTTTGCTGCCCTGTCTCCCATCCCTGACCAAAGGGTTTCCTACAAAGATCACATTTAGAGTCCTCTGATGGGTGACTCGAATGGATACCATTGGTTATTCACTATGCTCCGCAGGTGTTTTGAAAAACTGGATGTGTATGTTGCACATGTTGTGAGAGAATGCACAGGTGTATACCTGCATACACTTTATAATCTGGAAAGTGCAGTCTTTGGTAAGCATGGCAGGGCATGGGAGTGAGGCAGAGGGGAAAACTAAATATGAAGAACTTGGCCGGGTACAGTGGCTCACGCCTGTAACCCCAGCACCTTGGGAGGCAGGTGGATCACAAGGTCAAGAGATTGAGACCAGCCTGGCCAACATGATGAAACCCTATCTCTATTAAAAATATAAAACTTAATTGGGTGTGGTGGCACATGCCTGTAGTCCCAGCTACTCGGGAGGCTGAAGCAGAATTGCTTGAACCCAGGAGGTGGAGGTTGCAGTGAGCTGAGATCGTGCCACTGAACTACAGCCTGGCAACAGAGTGAGACTCCATGTATACATATATTTCATATATAGACAAATTCTTTATATATATATAAATGTATGTGAAGAACTCATTTGCTGATTTCACTACCCAGGCATTGTGGGAAGCCCTGGAGCTGCAGGGCTCTAGTCAGGGCTGAGACACCAAATTGCAAACGGCCCCACAGCTTCTCCCTGCTGTCCATGTTTGTCAGTTAGTGAAGGGGAAAAGTAAGTCCCTACCCACTCCTGAGTCCCTTCCCCTGGTCCAGTGCCAGGCTTTCAGGCAGAGTTCAATAAATAATTGTGCATAAGAGATAACTGTAACAGTCATCACCATTTGTTAGGCTTTTGCCATTCATCAGATACTGCACCAAGTGCTTTATCTAATTCCTTCATTTAATCTGCTCCTTTAATGAAGGAGAGAAGCTTGTTACCCCTGTTTTACAGATGAGGAAAGTGAAACTTTGAAAAATTAAGTAACCCATTCCAAGTCATATAGCTAGTGAATGGCGGGGGTATGCTTTTAAAATCCCAAATCTAAAACTCACATCTTACATTAACATCAGCCTCTGCTGCATCTAAAATGTCCATCCCTGCTTGGGACCAGCAGTCAGTGTGACTTTCTTGAAACTAAGGAAAGACCAATGGAAAGAGGACTCTCTGCTGCTATCTCTCTACCCCATTCCAGTCTTTAATAGTGTCGGCATGGGAAGCGGAGGGTGCCAAGGTCAGATGGGTCCCTTTGAGCAAGGCCTCCAGGTAAGGAGCCAGGCAGCCCACTCTCTTCCAGGCCTCAGCTGGCAGAGTCCACAGGCTGTGCTCCCTTGTCTATCAATGAGAATTTTTCATCTTTCCTGTTTGAGCCACTTCACTGATTCTTCCTCGTGCCGCCATCCCCCGGTTTGGTCTATCATGTTCCCTCTTAAGGCCACTGGCTGCCCTGCGTTCATTCTCCTGAGAGGGACAGAGGGGGTTTAGGATGGCCTCAGAGATGAATTTGGATCTGGCTCTAAATTTGAGTCTTCATTTCCAGTGCTCCTGACCCTAGGGTTGTGTTTCTAGCTCTTATTTTCACTTTATCTGAGGCCTTCCCTTTCTGGGATATGAGTGAGCTTGGTCCACACCCAACAGATGCAAAGTACTCAGAAAGGATGAAGTTGTGCAGAGAAACACCAGCCTGTCCCGAGGGTAAGACCCTCTGGTTTCTCTGGGAGGTGGGGCTCTCACTAGAGTTAGACAGGAGTCAGGGCCTGCATGTGGCTCTGGGTGCAGGGTTAGCTTGGCTTACTTTGGTTTCCTCCACCAGGCAATAGGCCTGTCACAAGTCTGATCTCCCCAGTGGATAGGGGTTGCTGAGCCATGACTTCTGCAGGGCTCAGCTTGCCCTCATTAGTCTCCTTCATTCCATCTCAGCACAAAGTCAAGATGGTAATTGACCAGCACAGAATTCAAGGCACCATCAACACCTCTTAGACTGATTTTATCCCAGTCTTTGCAGCCTTGCCCCCTCACCCAAGCTTGCAGCTTTCTAGCTGACACTTCCCAGGACTTCATAGTGCATGCTTTTCACTTTGTTTGGGTGCTTTAATGCCTCTACATGTCAAACACAAACGCATAGCCACGCTTGGCCCTGTTGGCAATAGGGTAAGTATAAATAAACAAGATCTAGGACATATTCATAACATGTACTCTAGGACCCCAAACAGGAAACTCTTATTGCAGGTCATATGGCTTTGTATAAGGTGCTGAAAATAATTGAGAATTGATTAGATGGTCATTACATAATTATAAGGCAAGGAATGTGCAAAATTCAAGTGTTCACATAATGTTTGAGTGTGCATGTATATCCCATCTTTCTTCTCACCTTCTTTTCCCATAAGTTCATCACTTTCTGTAAAAGTTGTTGTTCTTCATCCTCTGTTGATCCTGGGCTGGTAATTAAAAAATCTACATCATGTCCCATCTTCTTACCCCTAATTTTAAAAAGCAATATAAAATAGAAACCAATTAGATTTTTAGTCTTCATTTTAAACAAACAAACAAACAAAACACCTTTGTTTCTATGCCCTATGGTTAAGATTTGCAACACAGAGGCTCTTGACTTTTTTTTAAGAAACAAAATATCTTTGATTACACATCTCTGTTCCTTGCAAAATAAATGTATGACACAGAAAAATTCATATTTAGCATGTCTGTGATTATGTGTATCTGGGCAAAAAATAACAAAAAATGATTTCTTCTACACACACAAACCTATATACACCCACACATACACACATGGAGACAAGCACGGCAACAAGCAAATCAAGAACCCTATTCACTTAACACAAGGTACCACTACTGGAATTATGACATGGAGTAAAGGCATTATCTTACATTCCATTTTCTCCTACTTTCTCCCTTGCCTCAAACCTATTTCGTCAGAATCGCCAGCAGCCATCAGGTAAGAGGGCTGGAGAAAGAGGTGGAGGAGGCTGTGGGAGGAAAGAAATCCTTTTCTGAAATGTAGGCCTCAATATCCAACAACTGCACACATCCCTGCAAAGCGTTCACTCATTCCTGAGTTCATTCAGTCAGTCATTCATTGACTCAACCAAGATTTCTTGAGCACCTACTTTGTGCTAGGCATCATGCACTAGTCTTGCTAAGAACTAAGCTCTATAAACTTAGTGGAGAAACCACACACAGAAACAAATCGCTGTAACTCTGTGGATCAAGGGCTTTGCAGGTGTTCAGGGAGCATGGAAGAGGGGCCTCTAATCCAGCATGGAGAAGGAGGGAGTCAAGGAAGGCTTTCTGGAGGAGGTGCCATCTAAATTAAGTCTTAAAGAATGAGAAGTCAGCCAAGTGACAATTTGAGGAACGGCAGTCAAAGCAGAAAAGTCTGAGTAAGCAAAGAAATAAGGCAAGAAACAGCTCTGAATGTGCAGGGGATGACAAGCCATTTGGGGTTGCTGAAATGAGACGTGAGGGAGACAAAGCTGCAGAAAGAAGCCAACACCATATCACAAAAGGCTTTTTGTGCCATTTCAGATGCCTGTCTGAGTCAGGGAGCCACTAAAGGTATTAGGGCAGAGGAGGCAAAGACACCCAAGTTATTTACCTCCGGAACCCTCCTGTCATGGTGACGAAAGCATCCGGAAGAAATGCCCAAACAGCCTCTTTAACCAGCACACCGACGGCCTCTGCTTCTGCCCTGGTCACACAGCTGACAAGGTCTTCATAATACAGAAATCCTGAGAGGCCATTTGACAGGTCAATGGAGAGAGTGACATGCGGGTGAAACAACCAGCCCTCAGTGGAAGGGGATTCTGTCCCCAAAATAGAGCTAACATGACCACAAGCATCAACACCAAACTCCATTTCCATAGAGACAAAGTAATCCATGTGATTCTTCTGGTTGTGAATTTTGCAAGGAAACAATGGTCTTTGCTTTCTAACTGAGAGGCTTACAATTTCCTAAGAAGGAGACAGTGTTTCACATCCCTCTGGAATCTAAACTGTTCAAATCTGATTTCCTACTAAAGAACCAGTCTTCTTGGTCAATAGGCTGTGTCCTACTATGTTTCAAAAGGTAATGTGTAAAGATTTGGGATGAGGAGATTTAGAGTTGAAAGGTGATGGATCCATTAAAAAATTAAAGTCAAGAATAGGAGCAGGGTAGATGAGCGTTGGAAGCAAGGCAGGAAATATCTTAGGTGGTTTAGCTTGTTGTTTCCTTGCCTGACCAGCATGAATTAATGAAAGGTCAGTTGTTATGATGAAGAGCTAATCACTTGGTGATTCCCACAGAGCAGTGTGGAGGGAGATTTGGAGGGGAAGAGCAAAGGAGAAGGGAGGCTTTTCTCCAAGGTTTGGGGTGCAGTATTGGCGAGGAGATGAGCTGGGTTAGATCCACAGAGCCTGAGGGATATCGAATTCTGCTTCATCACCACTGTTCTCCTATCTAGGGTCTCCAAGAGACAGCCATTCAAACTCTGCTTGATTCCAATAATGGGGAGCTCTGACACCTCCAGAGCAGCCTGTTTCCTAACTGTAAACTCTGTTGCACCAGTTCTTTCTTTTGAAAAGCTTAAGTCTGCTCCTTTGCGATTTCACCTACCACTGGCCCTCTGAAATGACAACAGTAAATCTATTGGTCCTTGTTTCTCACCCTGGGATTGTGGAAGGGAGGCAGCAGGGTGGCCATTTGGCTTGAACATTCTGCCAAACATCCCATGTTATCTCTAATGGGGACAGTCACAGAAACATGCTGTAAGACCAAGAGAAAATGGTATTCATATGAATACACGTATAAACTGTGTCCAATACCAAACTACACCACTTGTGGAACACTACTTTCTTTATATCAACACTAATACTTTTTTTTTTATTTTTGTAAAAAGCCACATTTCTAAAAATTATTGCAACATGACCACTTTTGTGAGCGTGAGGAGTTTGATCTAAGAATTGTGCTCTATTAGGCTCTAATACAGAAACTGCCATCATGACTAATATTCAAAGTACAACTCACTGTGTAACCACATACATCTGTGCTTTATGCAGTGATATACATAATCCAAAAGTCATGATTCACAACTATTTCTTTAAGAACATGTGCAGATATTAGAAATGAACATGTAGGACTATGATAATTTGTTGACATTCATGAAAGTGATTTAATTGGCTTTCCTTTTTGGTATGGCAGGGCGATTAACTTATTACGGAAAACTTAGCACAGTGTATAAGGTTAAATATGTGCTGCTATAGGTCATAAATTGACTTTTCAAGGTAAATATGGCATGTGCATGCTCAAGCCACAGGGAACTGCAATCAAGTATGAATATAAGTAAAACTGAATCAGGTTTTCCATCTGATCCAGGAATTGTACTTTCAGTGTGTTCAATTAGCTTACCCTTTGCAGTATTCTAAGCAATTCCCATTGACAATTCCATTCATTGCAGTGCTGCTTCAAGTGGTCCTTATCACCACTTTGGGGGTATAAGTATAATGGGAGGATATTCCTTGATTTCTGCATAGAACTGGTGGCATTAAACAGTCCGATGAAAATCACTGATTGACTAAATGAATAAAACTGGTTCATTCAAAGGGTTGGAGAAACTCAATAGGAAAAGCAAAAATTCAGTTTACAAAGCTAGGGATTTGGAAGTCCTTAGATCCTGAGAGCACTGGACATCACTTGATAAGGGTTCCATCCAAGTGAAACATTATATTGCCTCCAAATTTCTCTCTAAGCATTGAGAGTCTTTACTCATCATTCCAAACCATTTACTTGCTACTTATGTTTAATACTTATTTAACTTTCTTTTCAATGGCATCTTGAGAACTGGTGTAAACTGTGCTTATTAAATGTGCACTTTCGGGGCCTGGAACATAAATATTGGATCTTTTTTTCTTAGACTCTTTATTTCCTATGTGGCATTGTATTATTAGCAATCTTTTAAAGATTAGCATAGCAACTTTACAAAACATGAGTAGGGGTCTTCTATAGTATCACTGATGGGACTTACCAGGATTTGATTTACTTCCTCTACCATTGCGTGTTTTTGTTTATTTGTTTGTTTTTGTCATTACTTAAACAAGAGATTGCTGTCTACCTTCTTTTTCTCCTGGTCTCCTCTGACAACAGATTTCCTTACTTTCACATTATTAAAAATTCAGGGCCGGGTGAGGTGGCTCACACCTGTAATCCCTGCACTCTGGGAGGCTAAGGTGGGTGGATGGCTTGAGCTCAGGAGTTCAAGACCAGCCTGGGCAACATGGTGAAACCCCATTTCTGCAAAAATTTAGCAGGGTGTTGTGGTCTCAGCTACTTGGGAGGTTGAGGTGGGAGGATCGCCTGAGCCTGGGAGGCAGAGATTACAGTGAGCCTTGATAGCACCACTGCACTCCAGCCTGAGCAAAAGAGTGAGACCCTGACTCAAAAAAAAAAAAAATGACTTCATTCTCTATAACTCCAGGAGCCATAGTGCTAGGGACTGTGGCTGTGACTCCCTTTTGAATCACAACTGTATTTTTTTTTTTTGAGACAGAGTCTCAGAGTCTTCCTCTGTCACCCAGGCTGGAGTGCAGTGGTGCAATCTCGGCTGGCTGCAACCTCCGCCTCCCAGGTTCAAGTGATTCTCCTGCCTCAGCCTCCTGAGTAGCTGGGATTACAGGCATGCACCACCATGCCTGGCTAATTTTTGTCTTTTTAGTAGAGATGGGTTTTACCATGTTGGTCAGGCTGGCCTCGAACTCCTGATCTCATGATCCACCTGCCTCAGCCTCTCAAAGTGCTGGGATTACAGGCATGAGCCACCACGCCTGGCCTGTATTGTATTTTTACTGCATGCTAAAAGTAAACATTTTTAAAAACACTCAAGTTTTTTGATACTTACTGAGACTCTCCATAAATGGAAGTGACCAGGCTACCTTCAACCTCTGAGAGGCCCTGCCAGGCTTTCAGGTGGGTGATGACAGCACTCATGTCTCACCACAGTCTTCTTTTAGGCTAAAGAGTCCTGGTTGGGTACATCAACGCTAGGTCTAGATTTCCACCATTTCCCTTCTATTTTCCTGGTGTTTTACAGTTTCTAAAGCATCTTCACATTTGTGCCAGGCAACAACTCTAGTTTGTTTAAGTATTCTTTAGCAGCCAACCCTTCTGTCTTTGACTCTTTACCCACAACTTTTACTCAGAGAGACAGCCAGGTCCCAATGTCCTGAAGAGTCAGTAAGGACCAGATCAGCAGCACAACCTGGCTTGACACTTGAAAGAAGGACCACCAACAGCCACCATGGAGGGCGCCTTTGCTCTGTGCCAGACACAGTGCTGAGCCATTGCCTGCATTATCTGATTGACTTCCCAGCTAAGTATCAATGTTATCTCCCTTTTATAGATCAGGTTACTAAGGTTCAAAGATTTTAACTAACTTGCTCAAAATCACACAGCTGGAAACTGCTGGAGCTAGGATGTAGATCCAAGCATCAATGGACAACAAAAAAGTGTCCCAGCTCTCCTGGATTGGAGTTGCAGTGTAACTAACTGACTTAGAGCTCCACCATGACCCGACCAGCCCATAGCAACAACGATTTTTAGCAGAGACAATTTACCTGCTCGCTGCATTCGTGTAAATGTCAGGCTTTTCTCCGACCTTACTTTACTCAGAGTTCTGAATCCCATCCTGAACCACTTCTCCGAAGTCTTCAATCCCACTCCAAATACAGAAGTAAAGAGCTAAAATGGAGGGAAAAATATACCAGCAATCTAAAATAATCACTATGACAACTGAGTCATGGTCTCAGGCAATGAAGAACAAGTATAAGCAAATCTTTGACCTCGTTTCTCCTGAATATGACAAGTAGGTGGGCGATGGTCATTTTTAAGGGCATTTTTGTTTCAGGTGAGTCCTTTCTTGACACGTGGCATTACAAAATGAAACAGAAGTAACTAGCAGGTTCTGGCATCTGCGCAGGGCTTAGGTATAGTCTAATCGATGGCCTGCCTGTGCTGTCCACTAGTGATAAGCTATCTTTATAGGACTCTCCCATTTGCTGAGTCTCTTACCCACACTCATGCTCTGCATAGGTCCCCTCACATTTTGAAAAGGGATGCTCATGTAGGTTATATAGTTTCTCCACCATCACAAAGCTGGGAAGTGGCACAGCCCAAACTTAAACTCTGGTCTATTTACACTCCAAGCCTGTGTTCCTGCTCATGGCCACATTTTATTTATTTATTTATTTATTTTTGAGATGGAGTTTCTCTTGTTGCCCAGGTTGGAGTGCAATGGCAAGATCTCAGCTCACTGCAACCTCTGCCTCCTGGGTTCAAGTGATTCTCCTGCCTCAGCCTCCTTAGTAGCTGGGATTATAGGCATGGGCCACCATGCCTGGCTAATTTTTGTATTTTTAGTAGAGACAGGGTTTCTCCATGTTGGTCAGGCTGATCTCGAACTCCTGACCTCAGGTGATCCAACCACCTCAGCCTACCAAAGTGCTGGGATTATAGGTATGAGCCACCATGCCCAGCCCACCGGGCCAGACTTTTGACAACTAGCTGTGACTGGTGTCATCTAATCCCTTCTGATCTCAGTTTCTCCTTTTTATAAAAGACCTAATAACAATACTTGCTTCTCATAGAGAATGGCTATGAGCACCAACTGAAGAAAATGTATGGGAACTTGAGCGCAAAGTACAAATTCCTTCACAGACTTAAGATTTTATCAGTATCATTCTTCAGTAGCTTCAAGAATTTGCAAACCTGAAATCCACAATGTGAGGGCATGAGAAAAAGGGGACCAACAGTGTTCGGGAGTGGAAAAGCCCTCCAGCCCTGCCTCAGACTACCTCCATCCACACTCAGCACTTAACTATGAGATCTCAAGTTGAGTTATTCTCTCAGTACTTTAATTTTGCCATCTGGAAAATGGGAATAACAATGATAGCACTTATAAGGTTCATATGATAAGTAAGTAGCACATGTAATATGCTAGGTACAGCTCCCAACACAGAATAAGGACTTAATCAAC
>CAUYLG010014593.1:0-74470 GCA_963573385.1 Cacajao melanocephalus
TAGTAGAACAAGAATCCTGTTCTCTCTCCCTCTTTTTCTTCCTCTTTCTTTCTCTCATACATTCTTTTTCTTTCTTTCTTTCACTCTCACTTTCTTTCCTCTCTTTTTCTTTCTTTCAAAAAAAATAAAAAAAATAAAAAATAAAAAATAAATAAATTAATTAAAAAAAAATTAAGAAAAAAAAATGTGTATTGACTAACGCCATAGCGATTTGCTCTATGTTTCTGAACTTATCCTTTTACAGTTGACTTCTTCCTCTACAGAATGGGCAAAAACATGCTTATGAAGTACAATCGAGAAATTATGGCATAATATTTCATGTAAAGCAGTTTCAGGCATAGGCTGAGCAAATTGCTCAAGTGTTTTGTTCCTTAATTTTAAAAGGGATGCTCCAGAGAATGGAATCTGATGAGATTTTTCCATGTTGTGGTTAACTTGACTTACAATTCAACTACCAGGAGTCTCAAGTCATTGATATACCAAATTGAATGGCTATTTTGTCTCAAATGGGAAAAAGGGCCCATTTTCAGTACAAGGGCTATGGGATGTGAACGGTTAAGGGTAATTCTTCCTCTAGGCTGCTTTCCATTGCTGCAGCCACCTGCTCCACTGTACAGAGCTGAGGTAATTAATAAGAGGTATTAACACGTCTGGTATCACCGGCAAGAGGGAAAACCGAAATCTGTTGAATCGCTTTAACTGTGAAACAGTAAATGTTGATTCACTCAACATCTTTCACTTTACCACCCAGCTTGCCGTCATTTCTGCAAGATGTAATAAAAAGTAAGCTCACACCCCAATGTAACTTTAATGGGTTTAATTACATGTAACTTGAAATATGTGTTGGGCTACATGGTACATCCAGCCACCAATCCATAACCAGCATTTTTGGAAAAGCACAGCCAGCACTCAGGAGAGAAATGGGAATTAGAAACGCAGACTTGGGATGAGAGACGAGGCGTTGGAGCCCTGAGTTATTGCCCAAGTGGGGAACACTGAGAGCAGAGAGGAGACAGGTAAAGCTGCCAAACCTAGAGGAATGCCTGTATGTGTAGCAGGGGTGGAAACAGACAAGGAGGCAGGTGAGGAAGAGTAGGGAAATAGGGGCAGGCTGAAGAGATGGCATCGTCACACAAATTAAGAGGGAAATTAATTTCTTGAGGTTGTGTGGCTTCAGGTTGCAGTGGTGAGTGCAGAAGCACTGAGAAACTAGAAGACGCTGTCTGAGCTATTTTTTAATGAAGTTTAATGGCGAATGAGGAGAGCCATTGGGGGTGCAAAATTGAAGAAATAAGTACTGAATAAGGATAGAAATTTATTTTCCTAAGGATTGGTGAGATTTGTGAGTATCTATGCAGGCTGAGGTTAAAGACCCAATGGAGAAAGAAAGGAAAGAAAATGTCGGTTTGTCTTAGAAGGATAAAAGATGCTACGAGAGCGTTTTCTCTTAATGAGATCCATTTCCATCACCGTCTATGTGGCACACCATTAAAAATAACTAACAGACAACGTCTTTTTAAATGACACATTATTTTACTTAAACCTTTACATCTGAATCCTGTTCCTGCTTATTTTCCTGCACTTGTTGACAAGTCATTAGGAAAAACAGTGTTTAGTTCAATATTGCCTGTCATCTAAGAGACTTGTGTAGCTTAAATAAAAAACGGATGAATTAATGCTGGTTAAAAAACAAAAGGCAGAATGCGATGCATGGTCCTGCATCTATTCACACGCCATAATATATGCTTCTTTAAACATACATACATACATGGAAATAAAATAAGCAGGAGAGGAATAACATTTAGAAAACTAGAAAATCAAAATGAGATGGCTAGAAACATTTGCAAATAATTTATAATAAGAATACAGAAATGATCATTCCAGAAGCCTGATTTATTAAATATATATGTGCTGCCAAAATATAATTCTTATTCTAGAATTTCATAATAAACGCAATAATTAAATCACACAGAGTAGACACTGACAAACACAGCTAATGGACTTTGGGGATAGCATTTTTAAGATACAGGATTCCTTTATGTGATCCTTTGCATTGATATTATTTTTAAATACCATCTAATAAATATCCTATTATGGATTTTTTTAGTAGACTGCTTAACAAAATGTCAACAATCCATGAGAGTTGGCAGGAAGTCAATGACACTATCGCAGAGGATTGTTGGCATGTTCATAATAATGATACCTCTAATATGCATTAACAGTTTCCTTCCATATCTCAAAAATGTTGATCAACTATTGGATATCAGATACCAAGTGAAATGTGGTCAACTTGGTATTATGACATACCAGTCATTTAGAGCTCTTACCCCCTGACCAGAAACCATGCATGAAGGCAGAGAACCATCACAATCTTATAGTTACAATCCTAGGGAAGAAGAATTTGTGGGGAGCACGTGGTGATTCAAAATAAAATTGAGTAACAGAATGAAATAAACATCACCCTTGGGCTATTTCAAAACCTACAGAGTAGTTATTAAGAAGGTCACCGATGCATCTGTGACATCTACAGGGGCTGTGCTTCGTCTCTAACTGCCTGTGGAACAACCCACTGGTTTCTTTTGCTGCCGAATGTATGCTTATATTTATTTCCCTAGGGAAGCAGTCTGAGAATTTTTGTTTTATTACAGGGACTTTACGAGCAGAAGAAAAGAGCATATTTACCTATTCCTTCCTGCCCCCAACTATGAAAGCAAAACTGATTTTACACAAGTGTAATATGTATGCATACAGAAGCAAAAGTTCTATGAATTAGTACTGACCATGTATACATCAGATTGACCCCACTTAGCTTGTGAAAAAAATAAGATTACATGCTGAAGTGATGTGGTAATAAGCAATTAACCAATGAATCGGGGTGGAACTTTTCCTCTTAATAACTGAAGTGTGGTTTTATTGCATTTGAGAACAGGATAATTTCAAAGAATTCTATGGAAGCTCTGAGGCAGGAAGTTCTAAGTTTTTGTTTTAATCATTTTTATATTTTATTTTTCATAGACCCTGAATTATTTTATGCCATCCTTTCCACAGTTTCTGGAAAATGTAGTCTAGAGAATCAAACTTATTTTTAATTTTGAGTTCTCGATTTTAGACTTCAGATAAACTAAATTGAGCCAGAATATTCTTAAAGCATAAACAATGGATTGTCTAAATTCCTAGCTCTCATTTCAAGTATTTGCTAATGTGGCATTGATCAATCTACAATTCCCAGACTGAGGAGAAGTGATAGGAATATTGGATAAAAAATGCCATACAGGCCAGAAAGATAAATTGTTTGGGTTGTCTTTTTGCAAGTTTGAGGTCACGATTCATTCATCTTGTTACTTTGCTATATCCCTTTAGTGGCTTCAATTGCAGGATTAAATATTGAATGGTGGCAGATCATTCAATATATAGGCTCTCATAGTTTGACATTAGAGGGCTTTTCATGCTTAGAATGGAACTGTGTGCACACAGAATGCCAAAGATAATCGTGCTGATGATCTAGTCTGTGAGATTAATCCCTCAACAATATTATCAGACAATTCTTAACACATTGATTTGTCCCTGATATGACACTTCTGAAACAAATGGATACACTAAGCATTTTAAGAGTAACATTGAGCCTCCTATACAGCCCGGCTTTTTCAGAAAATTAACCCATTAAGAGATTCGGCTAGAAAGTTCCAATACATTATCACAACCAATGTTTATGACCACAAAAATAAGAGTCTATTTTAAGAATCAGAATGCTTTTGGGGAGTATTGATTAGTAGAAGATTAAAAAATAAAAATCAGTTTGGGTACAATTTGGCCCACAAGGCTAAATATGCAGAAGGAGAGTACTAAATTAATATACTGTCTTAAATGTCTAATTAGCCCAAGAATATTCGTCGCTGAGATATTATGTTTAAAATTCTTTGTTTAATTGTTGCTGGCCTTATGCACTTTGGTGGGGAGGTACTGAGCCCATTAAGAGAGAAATAAAAATGTTAAAGGTTGAAAATTCATTATTTAGCCAAGAGACCCAGGAGGCTTAAAGGATAAATGCATATGCTTTTTAAAAATAAAATGTTGTATTTATAAAACATAAAAATTAAAGTTTGACAAGGACAAGAAGGTCATTCAGTTTCTCCCACTGTCTGTGCATAATTATTTTATTCCACATTTGTCTGGATGGTCTGGAATGCCCCAGATGATCATTTTTCACTCTTCTCTGAAGTTGCTAAAGTCCAGACGTTCTTCAAGGTGAAACTGTTTTGTAGTGGTTACAGGAAGGGAAAAACTTGCCTAAAATTGCCTTTTCTTAGAACTACCTAATCCACTATCCCCAAATTGTTATTTTAAATAATTATAATAATTCCATTTTATACTATAAGGAGTTGTATAAAATGGAATTGGCATTCCATTTCAGTTGTCATATTTCATTTTTTTCTCAGCCAAAGCATATTTGAATTTTCTTCTCTATTTACTCAATGATTTCAATTTTGAAATCACAGGGGTACCTGTGCAGGTTTGTTACCTGGGTGTATGGTGTGATGCCGTCTTCTCACCTTCTCATAAGTCAGTTATTCTGTTCCTTTCATCGCCTGGATTCATCTCTGGCTTCCTTCCATATCTTTGTGGATGAGGCTGTCTAAATAAAGTTTGACTGTTATGAGGAAGCCTGGTATTTCTAGAGACGGTATAAAAAAGAGTGCAGTCCTTAGAGTCAGCCAGTCCTGATGCCTTCCACTTATAGCTGTGAGTCTTTCATCTACTTACTGAAATCCTCTGTGTCTTGGTTTCTTTATTTGTAAAATGGAATGCAGCTATCTACTTCACAGGTTGTCATTATTCTTAAATAAAACAACAGTGGCTGGCACAGGTAAGCAAGCAAAAATAGCTATTATTATCATTATGGTGCATTTCTTCATTGACATATAATAACTTATTGCAGATTGAAGTGGAAATCTTTTACTTTGATCATTTACAAATAAAAGAGATTTTGTATTTGTCTATGACTTCTTTTGAATCAACCGAGGTTGGGTTGGATTATATAAAAGAAGCAAATCCTGACTGGGTAGGGTGGCTCATGTCTGTCACTTTGGGAGGCTGAGGCGGGCGGATCACCTGAAGTCAGGAGTTCAAGACCAGCCTGGGCAACATGGTGAAACCCTGTCTCTACTAAAAATACAAAAATTAGCCAGGTGTGGTGGCAGGCATCTGTTATCTCAACTACTTGGGAGGCTGAGGCAGGAGAATTGCTTGAACACGGGAAGCACAGGTTGCAGTGAGCAGAAATCGCACCACTGCACTCCAGCCTGGGTGGCAGAGCGAGACTCTGTCTCAAAATAAATAAAAATAAATAAATTAGAATAGAATATAATAGAAGAAACAAATCCTCGCAGTCAATACGCCACAGAAAAGTCCTAGGTTTAATAATAAAAGAGTCTCGGAATTACATCTATAATCAGATACAGTTGCTTCCATCATTATGTTATGAATTAGGAACAGAAGAGTTAACTGTATAAAAAGGGGAAAAACCTATAAGGAACTGGACAGGGAGACTCTGACTCAGTAAGAGAAGGAAAGTGTGAACAGAGTATGAAGGCAAGTAACAAGGAGTTTTTAATATTAAGAAAGTCAAACAAGAGGTAATGGGAGAGAGCAGAAGAAGGCAGTGAATGGCTACTCCAGGAGTAGACAGCATAATCGAGCATTTGCTGTATGCCAAAGAACACAGGACACATTTGTATTAACCCTGTGATGTGCCTTTTATCTCTACTCTATGGATGAGTTATCCAAGGCTGAGAAAAGTTAGAATCACACTTGCTGGGGCTACTACCATAGCAAGCAATAGAGCGGATATTAAAACACAGGCATTCCTCACACTATCATGCTTTAAACCAATGGTTCTCAATCTTCAGTGAGCACAGAATCACCTGGAGGGGTGCTAAAACAGATTACTGGGTCCCCTTCCCCCAAGTTTCTGATTCAGTGGCTGTGGGATATGTCTTGAAAAGTTGCTGATGTTGATGCTGCTGGTCTGGGAACCGTGCTATGAGAATCACTGCTCTAAATTGCTATGCTCTACTTCTGTGCTGTGGTTAATAATGATCAAGTGGCACCCCTAGGTCAGACACAGTGGTGATTTCATTAGGTTCTTGTATGTGGCCCCTCCCTGTGGGAGGCTTTACTTCTCTCTTTCAAAACAGTCAGGCGTTTAATATTAGAGAAGTACTTTGAGTACTGGAGGAAGTGGTAGCCTGGCCAGCCTATGAAAATAGAAATTCAAATAAGGGGACTCTGGTTATAAGGACGCTTTGTCTCAGGAGCAGGGCAGAAGCGCATTTACTACAAAGTGAAACACCAGCCTGGATCCAGTGTGGGGGGCACTTGATGCTGGATCCTTTACGTGTTCAACTCAAGCACATTAATTTCCTTTTTACTAAGGGTGAGATTGGCTCCAGATCCTGGAAAGGCATTAGGCTGTGAGTTCTATGCCTCTGGCTGTGAGGAGAACCAGAATCCAGGGACAGGGGGACACACACGTGCACCCCACACCTCTCTTGGGGTTATTGTAGTTACTGAACAATTACCACAGCTTTTTCTCTATATATTCCTTTATTTCAGAGGTCCTATTATATAGATTCCACACAGTAGAAATGTAGTGTTTGTTGACTAACTGCCCAGTATGTATTAGCTGACTTAAATGTGAATCACTTATAAGAGGAACATCAAAGAAAAGTGAGAAGTGTCTCTGTGTCTTTCTAACTTACTATGCTGGGTTCCTAGGAATGAGTCCCATGCAAATAGGAGTTGAATAAAATCTCATCTACATACTTTATTGGCAATGACTTGAAACATGTTGTGATAGGCATGGAAAGCGGAGGAAAGGCAGATGTTATGTTTTCAGTTTTTATTTCGCTGATAGCCAATTGGCCAACCAGGTATAGTTGTGACAAAAGCTAAGGGTCTCTCTTTAGGGTAAAAAGAAGTCATTACAATAGCACCAGAAAACATTTGGTAAGGTGTTTTTGAACTTGGCAGCACCTTGGGTTCTAGGAGAATAAGTCAGAAGACCAGACCTGTGATTTGGGAGTGATGGATAATTGCCAACTCCTCAGTTCAATTTAGTTCCATGCAGTTGAGTTGAGTTCACTTAGTAAAATCTAGCAAGTGTCTATTGATTGCCTACTTATGTTTACCCTTTGCACAATCCTGAACTTGGTCTTGTGATGGATAAGTCTGGGCTCTGTTGGGCTACTGAGGTACCCTATACACTTTAGGAAGAACATTTCAGCTTTCAGATGCATTGACTAATAAGCTTATAAATCATTACATACAGTCCATAACAGCTAAGTGGTACCTAAAGGAATTAGCAGACCTCAAATGCCCAATTCATGCGTTGGCTAAACTATGAGTTATAAAGGTAAATATTTTTGGTAAAATATTTTGGTATAGGAATGAGTGCAGATACTGTTTTAGACTACTTCAGTGGTAATATTTTTTTCATCTTTAAAATATGCAAGACTTTGTTTCTTCACAGAGAGAACCTCCTAACTGAATTCTAAACGTGTTAACTGTTTCCTTACAGTGAAAGCTGCTGAGCAGAAGCTGCTAACACTGGCTCTCTTTGAATTAGCATTATGCTGTGACAGCCAGTAGTTCACGGCTTAACTGGTACAATTTGTTTATGGGTATATATTTCTGCATGTGAAATTAGCTATGAGTTTTCTTTGCATTAGCGATTGGTAATATTTCAACTACCTGATCAGAAGAAAATTTTTCCGTTCTACTTGCTCCTATAGACAAAGACAAAACAAGTTTTCCCTGCAGTCTCTGTATTATGCCATGGCCCATTTGAGCCGTACAACACACTACTTGTTCAGTTTTTGTTACAACCTTCATAGAGGATGAAAACGTACCCCAAACTGCTATGCAATAAGATCATCGCTCGCCTGCCAGTTTGCAGTTTTATGTACAACACATTATTGTTGTGCAAGTGAAGTTTATGGTGAGTGAGTCTCTGGCAGTCCGTCATTTCACCTGACTACAGTAAAAGGGTCTCCAGGCAGGCTGTTTGTAACTACCGTAAATATTCCTAGCTTTGCAAAGTCTTGCTGGTGAAATTTATGAATTAACTGGCACTCCTTCTTTGCTATTTTAAAAATTGACGTTTAGTTTCAAAGACCATTACCTGTTTTACTTCTGTGTCTTGGGGAAAGAGGAGACAGCTGTTAAGATATTGAAAATATTTTCTTTTATTTTCTGTCTCAAGTTTTTTTTGTTATACTTCAGAGACCTTATGTAATGTTTAATGTTTCAATTTACTGTGTGCATTTTCAGCTTTAGTATTTGTCATCTTGTTCCAATTTAATGAAAGCTTATTTGGCTATGGTTTTCATTGGAAAGCAGAACACACGTACAAATTTTCAGCAATAATATATATTTTTCCTTTTCTTTGGATTTGAACAGCCTTCTAAAATTTTCTCTACTGAAATTCTGGCAGAGTTATTTCTTCAACATTTGGCTGAGGGTTTGGAATGTTTTAAACATTTGAAGTGCCTGGGATCAATTACTGTAACCTAAAATGGATAACCTTTAAGACACAAAGCTCATGTTTTTCTTAATCATCTCATTACATGACATTTTTCTGTTTGTATATCGATAAAACACTGTATGTTGGCTAAATAAGGCTCATTTCATTTATTTCCAAGTACTGTTGATATTATAAAGCTAGCATATTACATATAACATTAAAGTTATTTTTAAGATATAACATCTTTGTGGATGAGAAAAATAAAATTCAGAAGATGGCTAAACTTGAAACAATTTAGCAGTCTAACAAAGTATAAGTAGCAAAATCATGTATTTGAAATGAATCTTTTAAAAATTCACAATGCAAGCATATTTTTAAAGCTCTGTTTTTCTAATTAAGGGAGCTAAGAGTTTTCTTATTTATTCTCACTAGTGTTATTTCGTTACTGAAAGTTTTTTTTTTTCCTCTATAAAATCACTGCTTCCTCTGAGAGATGGTTACTTAGAAGAAGTTATGTAGTAATAGCCTGTTATTTCTATTTATCAGGTTAATTGTGGGTTCATGCTACACTCTGGGGATAAAAAGGAAGGCAAGGCATTGCCAGCTTCAAGATTTGACTTTTGATAAATATAAATGTGGAGCAACCCTGTGCTGATGGTACATAGTGGACATGACCCATGACAGGCAGATGGCCTTAGCAGTGGAGAGAAATATTACAGCCAGAACATTCCTGCTTCTGCTCCAGTGGACTCAGAATACATTAACAGGGTCCTCTCTCAACTTGGAGTTTTTTCCTGATGATGGATTAGTGATAAACTCATATGCAAGTTATTCCAGAGCTCCTCTGAGACCTTAGCTGTTCATGAATGAAAAGGTCATTTGTAAATTTTCTACGTTCTTTAATTTTTTTTTTTTTGCCATGGAACTAGATTGCTTTGTACAAATCTGTATCTCTGTATTTTCTTTGAAATAATAGATAGCAGTTGTCCAGTTTTAATGCCCTAATTATTGTTTAGTGGTTTGGAGAAACTTTACCGTTTCTTAATGAAATACATTTAGTAAAGAGAGAACTTAAAGTTGAAATTATTCTTTAAAATACAAGCTAAGATTTTCATGAAGCCAGAAGTCTCCTTGCTCATTTCGTCCTAAATGACTTTTGATATAAGGCCAAACTTTGTACCAGATGTGTGGTATTTTACAATAATTACATGGCACAAGCCTTCAATCATTTCTACTGAGACCATTCAACATCTGTTTTATCAAAATGGCTTTCAGTTTTTTTCAGGTCCACAGATGAGTAAGAATATTAAGTGAGACACCAAGTCGCTTATTTTATTATTTCATAGTGTGAATTTCTCTTGCATTTTTCTGTTATTGCACAGACCTAAAAATTTCTTTTAATGACCGGGCATAACAAAATTGGTTTCTCTGATATTTTGGGGTAAAAATTTTAAAGACATTCATTTAACATTTACACTTACTGTTTTCTTTATTCTGTTACCTGTTGTAGTTCCAAATGCTGATGAAAATTTAATAAGGAATTGGTAAGAAAGTAGATGAGAGGCTGGGCGTGATGGCTCATGCCTGTAATCTCAGCACTTTGGGAGGCTGAGGCGGGCAGATCACCAGGTCAAGAGATCGAGACCATCCTGGTCTACATGGTGAAACCCTGTCTCTACTAAAAATACGAAAATTAGCTGGGCTTGGTGGAGTGTGCCTGTAGTCCCAGCTATTTGGGAGGCTGAGGCAGGAGAATGGCTTGAACCCGGGAGGCAGAGGTTGCAGTGAGCCGAGATCGCACCACTGCACTCCAGCCTGGCGCCTGGTGACAGAGCGAGACTCTGTCTCAAGAGAAAAAAAAAAAAGAAAGTAGGTGAGAAGGGATGGTGCGATCCATTGTTACCATTTCCACTTTAAGACCCCTTTATCTATTGACCAACCTACTTCACTGTAAGTCTTCTTATCTGCGCTAAACAGTATTTACACATATTGACTAACAAAGACAAATAGTCACAGGTCATAAGTGGAAGGGATTCCAGAGCCACATGACAGCGGGAAACAGTTCTTACTCACCTGTTGGTGCTCCCAAAGCTGCATGAAGGGCCATTCGCTAACTTCCCTGGGCTCTGAACTCAATAACTGCTCATGTCACTCACTTTATTGGAATACCAAATGCAGAGGTCCTTTATTTTGCTGTTCTTAAATATTTTATTCAAAACTATAGGGGGAAAGACCTTTATGTTACTTATTTCTAACTAGATGGACAAAATATTATGTTTGGGAAAATGTGAGTTCCCTCAGTGACTTTTGTATAGTCGCTCCACATGCCTCAAAATCTTGTGTACTAACTGGCTGCTGTTACAGTAAAAACAAGGTCAGTGCAGCTCTTCAAAACACTGTGCTTTTGCACTGACGTTTGTACAGTAGTCGGTTTTCTGGGCCAACGTAGACATAGCCAGCCGTAAAAATAAACATATGCACATTCATGGCCCAGAATAAATCAAAGTGGACATAATGAAAATTTTCCAGTGAGCTTAAAACAAAATTTAATATACTTCTCTCTTTTTTTTTTAGTAGGGTCAAGCAGTTGGTTCAGCTTTCATCGGAATTTTTGTGTGGGTAAAGCTTCCTGATTGCCGCACTTGCCTAGAATTTTCTTATCCCACAAATACAATGTGAACAGAGAGATGGGAGAGAAATTATGCTAATGCATTTTGGTGGATCAAATGAGTGTTTCATGAGACGACTCAAATTTTTATATGGTGTTGGAATATAATTTCAAAGACAACTAAGCCCTAAAATAGGAAATTCATTTAAAACATAACTTTTCCTTGAATGAAAGGATTTTTTTTATTGTTTCTCTGACAAATATGATTTGAGAATAAAAGGAAATATATAACCATGGTGGAAATGTATTTTTGTCCCAAAGCTGATTCGTCTCAGATATTTTTGGTCACACTTCAATGATTTCAGAATTATTTTTAGATTTTTTAATTCCTGCTTTGGTCACATAGTTGTTTTGTTCCAAAGATACGACACCATGTAATCCTAATATTTCTGAAGCCGGGCTGTTCAATATTCCCATCATTCAGACACAGTTTGGCAAAGACGGCAGCTGAGTCAAGTGAAATGTATTTTAAGTCCTAGGGTTGATTGGTCAAGAATATGATTTCTCCAGTAAGACATTTTTACAAAGGCACAGTGACTGTACTTTCTTAGTTCAAACAAACAGGGCATAAGGAATTATTCTGAAATATAATGATGGTACAGCTGTAACAATAAAAAGGTCTGTAATAAATAAAAGATGGTGCATCTGTTTTAGAAGACCTCTGACTGCTATACCTTGTAACTTGCCTCAGGCTTGATGCACTGTATCTTAACTGTAAGTTCAAATGCAAGAATAGTGTATATCCTACATTATATTATGTCTCAAAGAATTTTAGACAGATGGGGACACAATATCTGATGATGAACAGAGGCAAATGAAGTTGAAACATCAGACTAAATTATGTTTATTATCTATTCTTCTACAAAGAAAATTAGCTTTTATGTGTTTTTCTAGAAGTAGTGGTGGGTCTCTGCTAAAACAGGCACATTCTTACCACCATGGGACAATACAATACCTTAATGAAACAGATGTAGTTTAATAGCAGGTTCTTTTGTGTGAAAATTATTCTCTAGTTATTTTACTTTATTTTGAGGATGGGGTCTCTCAGTCTGTGGTGCAGTGGCATGATCATGACTCACTGTACCCCCGACCTCCTGGGCTCACATCCTCCAGCCTCAGCCTCCTAAGTAGCTGGGACCACAGGCATGTACCACCACACCCACCTAATTAAAAAATATTTTTTGTAGAGACTAGGTCTCCCTATTTGCCCAGACTGCTCTTGAATTCCTCATCTCAAGAAGTCCTCCTGCCTTGGCCTCCCAAAGTGCTGAGATTACAGGCAAGAACCACTGCACCAAACCGTGAAATTTGTTTTCTTAATTGGTAATAAAAACTTGGGCTTATTATCATGTGCTTTGGAATTTGCTAATTCATTTTTTTGATCATTATCAATATAGTCTGATGTTTTTTAATTCCTGAAATTTTTCTTCTTTTTCTCTTCCAGTAAAATAAGAATAACCACAGCCTTTACTTTATTCAATGCAGTAAGGTGTCAAGAGGACTATTAAATATAAAGTTTTTAATGGTTTTTTTAGTGTAACCTAAATGTGAAAAATCTATGAATGGTGAACAGAAAGTATTCAATCTAAATCTTCCCCAAGGTCAGAAATACTATTTTGGAATATGAAAAACTACACCTACAAATTGAAGTAATTCATCACTTTAAAAAACAAATTTGGAGTTTTTAATAGAAGCCAAACTAACTCAGACATCCAAGCCATCAATAAAGCTTGCCAGAATTTGAAGAGAATATCACGATGTAACTCTTTTTATGGATCAAGTACAAATGAAGTTGACAGTGTATGTCTAATCGGAGTGCGGAGAACTGGAAGCTGCAGACAGTATTTCCACTTTCTCATGTTGACACGTTGTGTGTGCAGGCAGCAGAGCCAGGCTGATTAAAAATGTCAAGGCTTTGCTAATGTGAAGCACATGCTTTCAAAATCTGAATTCTGAGTTCACGAGGCCTCAATCTGCAGCGTGTAAATAAAGTACATGTATTAATTAATACATTCACTTACGTGTCGTTCAAGCAGGACGACACTTAGGAAACCACATCCATGTTAGCTTAGTGATGATTAGAATATACAGCTCCTCATCAAAGGAGCTTGAGAGCTGGAACCACGGAGCTGTGAGCTGAGGACAAGGCCAAGGTGGAGGTGAATAATCATTGCATTCTCCTTGGATGCTCTCCATCATCGCCAGTCACAGCGCTGACACTCTCCCATGGAAGGCAATTTTCTTCATCAACAGAGGAGAGAGCATCAGGGAGGTGGCTGTGAATTGCTGCTCTGGAACTTTATTGTAATGTGGCACTCCTTTCACTAGCTCCCTACTTGGCTTTTGGTTAAGTGTATGAGAAATCAAACCCAGTATCCAGAACCTGAGAAAGATATTAGGCGTTATTACTCACTACTCCCAGCCAAAAGGCTTCATGGACTTCCATTTCCCTAGAAATTCCAGCTGGTTGCCCATGAGGGAAAATGAGCTCCCAGCCTCTTTCCTGGAACATTCCCTCACCTCCCTCCTACACTCCTGTCGCTTCTTCTGACTGTCTCCTTTTGTACTCACAATAGATGTTGCATAATTTTGGTAAAAGAGAGAACCCAAACCAAAGGCTAACATGGTTCTTACCTCTCTCCTCACTTTTCCTTTGTATACTGATGAGAGTGTGCCTAAGGTTGTGCATTGAACGGGAACAGATTGGATGCATGTTGAGTGTATGGAACTATGCTGGACATTAAGGAGATGACAAATGGATAGTATGTACCATCCCCATTCTTAGGGGACTTGCCATATACCAAAGAAAGAATTTGAAGTGGCATTTATCCATCCATTTATTTAACAAATGTTCAATGAGTACTTGTGCTGTGTCAAGCTAGGTCCTAGGTGTTGGGGATATCACAGTGAGTGGAAGACTTGGCCTCTGCTCTCCCTCTGTAACTGTGGATCCCCAGGAGAGCAGTGCAGACGATTTATGCTGCAGGAGCATGAAAGAGTTGCACTAGGCATTGAAGAAAGTGAAATTCTCATGAGTATGTTAGGATTTGGAAAAAGTGAAGGGAAGGCATATTCGTTTCAGGCATGGTGTAAACTGAGGGATAGAGGGCAGGCAAGAAAGCTGGAGGGTATGGGAGAATAAAGAAGCACCACAAGCAGGCTTAGGTCAGAAGGGAGCCTCTGGGTTTGCAAAGATGAGCCATCACTGGAGATGCTGGTGTAAGACAGTGGCATAAGAAGCAGTACGTTAGCATGAATGATCTGGCACTGTTGTGCAGAACAAACTGTACTCACATTGGATATGGTGGCTTACACCTGTAATCCCAGCACTTTGGGAGGCCAAGGTGGCGGATTACCTGAGGTCAGGAGTTCAAGACCAGCCTGGCCAACATGATGAAACCCTGTCACTACCATAAATACAAAAATTAGCTGCATGTGGTGGTAGGTGCCTGTAGAACAAGGTACTCAGGAGGCTTGCTTGAACCTAGGAGGCGGAGGTTGTAGCAGTGAGCCAAGATGGCACCACTGCACTCCAGCCTGGGCCGCAGAGTGAGACTTAAGTCTCTTAAAAAAAAAAAAAAAAGGCTTCTGCAGAAGCTGAGGCATGCATTGATGGGAGCTATATTTGTAACAATAGAGATTAGAAATAAGGGACAGACTTTGGGCTTGTCATGTTGCTGTTTATACTGGATGTCTTTCTCTGGTCTGTGGCCCTGAAAAAGACATTTCCTCCCCCTACTTTTAACACTCGATTAACTAATCATTCTCTAACTTTGTCACGTGTATCTGCTTTGTTTCATATCTCGCAATCTGTAAAATTTATAATCAGCTCCAGACCTTTGTAGATAGCAGAACATTCTACAAAACGTTTTAATTTTTGCCTCCATTTCCAGTAACAAAAATAGGCCGAAATGATGTTTGATTAATGATGATTTCAGACGTTTAATGTCCTGTTCATAACAAGGAGATTCGTCATCTTTAAATTTTTAGGATAGAGGAGGGCAATGACACAAACTTAAAAGTAAGGCAGGAAGCTAAAGAGTGCTAACCTTACATCCAGAATGCTGTTTGCTTTCATTCCATCTGAACTCGTTAAAATTATAAAGAGGTGATTTGGGAAACTTTTTATCCATGGTGTGACTGTAAAATAAAAAGGTTGATCTGTGATGTTTGGCCAGTGCAAATCAGTTTTATTACTTTATACTCATCCCATGGATATCTCAATTCAGTTCTGGTGGACACAGTTCTAACGTAAAAACCCACCTCTTCACATAAAATAAATTCAATAATATGAGAAGGAATAAATAAACTTTTGGATATCATTTTAGAAAAACAATTTTTAACTTCTAGGTTGGATCTTATCCTTTTGGGTTGAATATTAATAAAACATATATTAATTTAAAGTTGAATAGTGATTCTCAGGGTCAGCTGCTTCATTTCACAGCATCTAAATGTATCAAAATATGTCAAAATAACATATTATAGGGACGTGTGACCCTAGAAACCTCTATGAAGAAAAAGCTAGTAGTAAGTAGTTCAGATCTTTTAAATAATGTCATTCTAACAAGAAAGAAAATGTCACATTGTTTGTAACTTTCTATAACACTGTAACCCTAACCTATCTTCAATAAGAAGAAAGACTTGGGGCCTGAACATATTAAAGCTATAAAGAATGACTCTGAATTTTAAAAGTTGCGGTGATGAAATTGACCTTTGTTCAAGATATATCGCATCATTTAAAAAAGACATCCCAATGAATCATTAGCCAAAGACCTGCTTTTCCATAATACCTTTGCTGCTTTATGCTATCTTTAGGAATTCACTCTTCATTACCAAATCTTCCTTCTATTTTTGACAAAAAGTATATTAATTATTAAAATGGACATACCAATTCATTGAAAATACCTTTCACAATTCATACACATATAATTGTATATACAGTTACCTTGAGATTTTCCTATGTTATAGCAAACTCCTATCCAATGTCATAAATCTGAACTACAGAGTTCAAATGTACCTGTCATTTCTTTCTTTAGTCCTGACTTACTCTTACCACAAGCTATCCAGAAGTATAATCACAAACTCTTCATGGGAAAAAGGCACATAGGACTATAATCTAACACCCCAATGTATAGTAAGAGATATGATATTGACCAGGGATTTTTCTTTTTTAGGTTTTGTTGTTAGTAAATCATTGCAAGAATAGACATAAATACTAACTTAGTTGTATTTAAGCTTTTTCTTCCAAATTCCACAAAAAGACACCAGTTTATCAACCATTCCTCCCAGAGGCCCTTTCATCCGAATTCCTTAGTAGACAGTTCCTTCTGTGACAATAAAATATGAATAAAATGCAAGCAGAAATATGTATCATATTCTGGGCAGTTGGGGGTAGGCTTTGAAAGCTCATTAACTGGAACGGTTGTATTTCCCTAGAGGAAACCTTAGGACCAACTGCAAACATTTATCTTCTGGGAACAAAATGGGCCCTATCCCTGAAGAGGAGAAAAGGTCAGCGTGCTTGACATGAGAGCATGGTAAAGGTGGGACTGCAAGGAATTAGAGATAAGGCTGCTAGCCATGCTTGGTTAACATCGCATAACACTTTGGCTCTTGTTTAAAAAAAAAATATCAAATTTAACTAGCCTAGTTGAAGAGTTTAAAATAAAGAGTCATCCTTTATAAAACACTTTTCTTATTAACATTCGGTGGATTCCCTGTGGATGAAATAGAATTCATCCATTCATTCAGGAAGCATTCTCCCTCAAGGACCCAAGTCTTCAAGCCAGTGTTATTTGTGATGCATACTCAAAAAAAGTGTCACATGGGATGGCCCTTGTGCCCTTTGGCAGCCTCCTTCCTGTTAAGTTAGCAGCATGAGCATTATTTCAAGACGTGAAACCTTAGGCGTGGCTGTGCCAAGGCAACAAAGCAGCAAAGAGGCAGGTTACAGATGACAAGGACCAGCCAAAGGTTCAGATAAACATGGCAAGCAGAGTTTCAGATAACGAAAAATTGCTTCATCCATGCTGTTGCACTCTGACAACTGAGGTAAACATCACAAATGAGGGGAAGAACAAGCCGGGAGCTGGTGGCTGTGGCTCCCGGCAACATCCATATTCATCATCGTAGGATCATTTCTAGAGACCCTTTATGTCCAGGTAAAGGCCATGCATGCATCAGGACATTTTTGGTCATACCTCCCAACCACAAAGCTCTCTTATCTGATGGAGCGCCTGGCATCCCTTTGGGGTCATCTCTCAGGAGATATACAGGGTCCTAGAAAAATGAAAAATGCAATACTTCTGTTATAACGCAAATTCTGTTAGAAAACGCAGTTTCTATTCCAGTTTGAGTTACAAGGAGCATATTTCCTTTCATCCCAGCAGCCAAAACAGAGGCCTCCTGGTCTCATTTTAACTGTAATAGCCCCAGGAGCTTTGGCTGCGGTATTTTCCCCTGTCAGGCGCAGATCCAGGATTGGGCTAGATATTTCATAACACAAATAACTGCATCCTTTTCTATGTGTACATTGGTGCAGGCTCTCATTAATCACTTCTATTCTTCAGAATTCGATGATGAGGACTCTGCCTCAGCCATCTACTGACATGGGTGATTTGTCAAATAGATATTGGCTAGAGGAGGACTGGTTAATTTTATGTATATGAATATATTCTGAGGACAATGTCATAATGAGAATATTATGATCTGCAAGAAATGGGCGGTTTCTTTAGTTACTGACGTGTCCTCAGAAACATCTATATGATTATCGTATTGCTTTTTATAATTTTTTTCTTTCTCATTCTCTCTCTCTTTTTTTTTTTTTAGACAGGATCTCACTCTGTCATGTGGCTGGAGTGAGTGCAGTGGTGTGATTATGGCTCAGTGCAGCCTCAACTTGCTGGGCTCAGGTGATCCTCCCACCTCAGCCTCCAGAGTAGCTGGGACTACAGGTGTGCACCATGCCTGGCTAATTTTTTGTATTTCTGGTAGAGATAGGGTTTCATCATGTTGCTCAGGCTGGGCTTGAACTCCTAGACTCAAGCTATCTGCCTGCCTTGGCCTCCCAAAGTACTGAAATTATAAGCGTATGTCACTGCACCCAGCCCCTGCTTTTTATAATTTTCAGTGTACAGGGATTGTGTTCTTCTATTTTAAATCCCTTCTATGTCTAATATAGAACACTAGAAGCTATGAATGCTGGGAAAATGTTGGTTATGAAGATGACAACAGTAATAATGTGGTAAGTGTATAATCACTAATTAAGCAACACTCTAGTTTTCTGGATCTGAAAATGGTGCGGCACACTCAGGAAGACTTTTTGCCTAGAGGCTTGTGTGGTTCTGAGTGCACACTTACACACCTGGACACGTGGCTCATGCAAAGCCGGGCAGCAAGAGCCTTGGCAGCCAGAAGACTCTCTTCCCTCTGTCTCCGGAGGCTCACCGTATTTCTCTTTGCAGGGCCTTGCTAAGGAGTAGCTCTCGGCTGGCATGTTGCCACAGAATTTTTCAAAAGGCATTTTCCTCCCATAAAATAATTTGGGGCTTTCCAGTTACACCACATTGCTGTAATTAAGGGGAGTCACTTCTTACACAGAAGATCTATTAGCATTAGTGCACATGAAAATTGAGAAGAGATAAGAGGTCAAAGCAGAGCAAAGACAAAGATGAGAAACTGTCTTAACAACGAGAACCACAAATGAAGAGCACGTAAGCAAAAATGAAGAAGAAAAACAAAGTTTTTCCAGGTTATGGAATATTTGGGTATGAGCTTTGCCTTTAGTTTTGACAAATCATATTGAATTACAAGTGAGAGAGCTGAAAACAAAATGTGTGTTTACTCTATTTGAACTAAAATATATTTTGAATATTTACTCCTTTTCTTCCTTAAGATGTACATTTCGTCCTACCTGTATATTAATGTTCATGAAATGTGCATATGTCATCATTTTTAATTATTTGACCCATATTTCCTCCCTTGTCATTGCTTCGGTGTGCTCAAAAGCAGGTGTAAAGGAGGAAGTTAAAATAGAGCGTTCACCTGCTGTGAGTCCCTATCAGCTGTAGCGGTTTGATACGTGGACTTATCCCTAAGCTCCACTCTAGTGGTCAAGAGCCATTATCCAAAGCGTGTCCCTCACAGCTCCCTTCACTCTTGAGCCCTGTCAGTTACCAGGTGGACACCATGGTGATTACACAGAAAATAATTTCTTGATAGTAACTAACAAGGTAACAATTTTTAGCATGCTTTCTTCCTTTAAAGGTATTTCATGGAGAGTTTTTGACTACAAGTGTTTACTTTCCTGTATGAAGTCAAAGTCTAGCTGATTGTTGCATTGAATGCCCTCACTATCCCTCCTGGGATCAAATGAGAGGGAACCCAAGAGATTCTTAGAAACAGGACTTTACAAAGTGGAGGTTCTGAGTATGGCATTGATTCTCAAAACTTCAGTTTGCAAAAGAAACAGCTAAAATGCAGTTAAAAATGCAAACTCCTGGCTCCCACCCTCAGATATTCACATATGGGTAAGTCTAGAGGGGGCCCAATAATATGCATTTTAAATGAGTGTTTCAGATGATTCTAATGTAAGTGCTCTGGGAACTGTGGTGTAACTAACACAGGAGGGGAGGGGCATGGAGCTGTTCCTTCTCCTAAATTAAGTCTCCAAGAGGAGACAATTTCCCTACTATGCGTAATGTTAATAGGTTGCCACTGTAGTGAGGAAGATAGTGAAAACTTTCTGTAAAGAAGGCATTATAATGTAAGTCCATACTTTCATTCCTACACCCTTTGTTTCTTCCTTGGTTCTAAGTACTAATCATATAGATAAAATATAAAAAGGGACAAATTTTAAAACGTAGCTGTAATAAAAAACAATGTAAGTGTGCCCGTGGTTGAGAAGAACACTGAGAATATACCAGTAACTTAAGCCAAAGTGGGGGCCTACTGGACTCTGGGTAGGGAAACAGTCAGGAGCAGGTAAAGTTTGCTTCCTACAGGATGAAGAAGGCTAAAAGTACCCGATCCAAGGCCTGGACCCAAGCCAGCTCCTTTGTTTGAAATCAGCAGCTGGGTCGTAACTGAGAAGTAGGGAAAGGAAGCTGGGATAAAATGTTTGTAAGCTCCTCCCTAGAAAGCTGAGTATCTGGGGTTGGCTGGCTGGAGCAAAGGCAGCGTCCCAGCCAAGACTTGAGTGTAGATACTTCCAGGATCAGAGACTGGATGTGTGATACCCCTAGTTTCGTGATAGAACAGGAGCTCCAAGGTGCCAATACAAGATCTGGTTCTGGGATGGGGGTGCAGGGGATTAGGTGAATGAAGGCAACCAAAATACCACCAAACAGCAAGAGGTAAATGAAGAGAGACAGAGTCAGGGAATATATATAATACTATTCAAAACGAATATGCAGATCAAAATGTATAAATTTATAAATAAAATTAATGCCATGAAATCAGTGTTTGGAAGATGAGTTCACTGCATATGACATAAAAAAGATGAGTTTTAAATAAGTAAGTTTGCTATTCTCAGAGTAGTAAGTAAAGTAATAAAATCCACAAAAGAATAAGAAATTATGGCCTGGGCGTGGTGGCTCACACGTGTAATCTTAGCACTTTGGGAGGCCAAGGCAGGTGGATCATAAGGTCAAGAGATTGAGACAGTCCCGGCTAACACAGTGAAACCCTGTGTCTACTAAAAATATAAAAAATTAGCCGGGTATGGTGGCACACATTTGCAATCCCAGCTACTCAGGAGGCTGAGGCAGGAGAATCACTTGAACCCAGGAGGAGATGGAGGTTGCAGTGAGCTGTGATTGCCCCACTGCACTCCAGCCTAAGTGACAGAGCAAGACTCCATCTCAAAAAAAAAAAAGAAAAGAAATTATGAAAACAAATGAAACAAGAACAGATTATATGATAAAGTACCATTGAAAATTCTGAAAAATGATTCTTGAGATTAAAAACAATAGGTAAAATAAACTCTAGATTCAACATAATTGGAAGAAATTAGTGACCTGACAAGTAGTGTTAAGGAATTCCACCTTATATATAAAGAAATGAAGAGATTGGAAAAATGAGAGCAAATAAGAAACATGAAGAATAAAATTATAGGCTACACAGTATAATATGAATATCAGAAAGAGTCAGTGACATAGAGGAGAAGCAGCATTCAAGGAAATAATGGTTAAGGATTTTTCAGAACTGATGGATAGGCAGGAAAAAAAGGTACCTTTGGTAAGAAAGTATAAAACATTAGGGATACAGATGAAAATATTACAGAAACCTGAGAGAAAAGACATTATTATCTACAGACTGGGCACATTGGTTCATACCTATAATCCCAGCACTTTGGGAGGCCGAGGCAAGTGGATCACATGAGGTCAAGAGTTTGAGACAAGCCGGGCCAACATGGCAAAACCCCAACTCTACTAAAAATACAAAAATTAGCTGGGCGTGGTGGTGTGAACGTATAATCCCAGCTACTCAGGTGGCTGAGGCACAAGAATTGCTTGAACCCGGGAGGCAGAGGTTGCAGTAAGTCAAGATCATGTCACTGCACTCCAGCCTGGGCAACAGAGTGAGACCTTGTTTCAGAAAAAAAAGACATTACAAAAGAACAACTCCTAAACAGAAGTGTTCTCATGAGCACTGATGGCAAGTAGATTTTCCCAAAATGCATTTGACATACAGAGAGAAAATAAGTACCAACCTAGATTTCTATTTCCAGCTAAACTACCATTCCAGCTAAACTACCATTCCAAGCTCCTAACAAAAAGAAGTAGAATATCTTTCACTTAATAAACAGTGCAAGGAGTGCAGATCTAAGACAGTTCCTATTTTAGAAGACCTTTCAACCTAATTGAGATCACAGTCCTGTATACACTAATTATAACAAATGTCTTAAATCAAGTAGATAATGTCAATGAGAATGTAATTCACTCTATTATCACAAAAGTGTACTACTGTTGAAGTATATTAGCATAGTGAGACAATCATAGAAGTTATAACATCATAGTTGAAAATTTTGTTTATCTTTTACACACAGAGATTATACAATATGTTTCTTACAAATATACTTTCTGGAAAAAATTATTCTTGCAAATAAATTAATTTCTTCCTTTAGAAAGTGGAAACTGTGTAAACATAACATTTTCATTTTTGCTATAGTTGCTAGGAAACTCCTAGTCAAATTTTATGCCTAATTGTGGTGATTGAATTTTTTTGATATCATACCAGAACAAACCAGGATTTATTTTGCTAATAGTCATGCTCTCTGTTCTCTGTGGACCTGTCAAAATTGATCCCTCATGTGTATGTTGTTAAATTTTGCAAAGTACTTGAAATCTATTTGGAATGGGATACTGTGATTAATTTATTTTAAAAGGAGAGCTAAGTGATATCTATCATTTTAATAACCAGTATAGAAAAAATACTATGCTTTACAGAAAAATTAGTTTTTAATAATTTAATTTCATGATGTACGTGCATGAGAAAACCAGCTTTATTTTTAAATACATGCAATTACATTTCCAAAAATTACCATAGCAGTTTGGGTTTGAAGCAATGGTTTGAAATAAATCTTTAAAATAGGAATTCTGATTCTAAACTTGCATAGAAATGTAGTTCACTTTAAAATATGTATAATATTGAACTAACCTAAGGAGATGTGTGAAATAAATCCTTATAAAATATCTCAGAGCTCTATTGTGGGACTATTTAAAAGCTTTGCTGTTTAAATAATATATGAAATAATTATTCAAAAATCTCTTACAGACGCACACATGCACACACATACACACAAAGATAAATGTAGAGACAAAATTCACGTAGAGCAAAAAAGGTACAAAATAGATATCAGCTTTACATTTACTTTTGAATCTTCTATGACTGTGACAGAAAGAGTAAAACCATTTTCAGCTGTTCAGTTGATTTCACTTGTGCTACTTCGCTAGTTTTCAACCTTCGTTATTGTGTTGTCTAAGCTGGTGGGTAAATTTTCTGCCTTGAACACTAATTGGTGACACACTGTTAATCAGCATACCATTTCGAAATATCTTAATGCCTATTAAGTCTGTTTTTTTCTAGAAGCCAGTGGATTTCAGATGGTCTTTAACAGGAGGGAGAAGAAAGGGCAGCTTTTCCTTTTTCTTTAGCTGTGCTTTCTGACCACAGCAATTTTCAAGCCTCATGGCACATTTGAATGCTTGATTGTGTCATCATTCTGGCACTGTTGTCTTTGATTCCAAAAGAGAATGTAGCATTTCAAATGTCGGAAATGTGCTATAGATTTTTTGGCAGTAGGAAGGAAGTCAGTTTGACTTTCATGTCTTTAAGAAATATGTAATGTTATGACCAAAATTAGTACTCTCTGAAGTTATTTTGCTCTGAAATTGGAAAGAGGTAATATACATCTATTATGTTGTATACGAACCCTTTGACTGGCAGCCAGGTTTGAACATTTCTTTTTACTAGAAATCAGCTTTTACATATTCATTTATTCCTTTGGCATGATAAGAAAGGCAGACTGGGATGGAAAAAAATTGCATTAAAAAATTTTAAACTAATGTAAAGTAAGCTCCATTAGCATAGAGGCATCATTTACCTATGTTTTCATATACGACAGTGGGTAAACAAGCATGTGCAAGTATTTTAAGTGTGCTAAATTGCCAATATGTCAAGAAAAAGAATAGTTTAAAATGCATCAAGATGAAATAAATTATTGCTTATTGAAATTTAAGGAAATTATTTCAGAGTGAAACCTGACATGTAACTTAGATGCAGTTTTTTCAACTGTTATGCTTTTGCTTTGTTTTCACCATATAGAGCACAGTTATACTGAGCTACTTGGAGTCATTTAAAAGGAGTTTCTTGGCATATATGTCATCCTGAGATACCTTATAATAAATTCAATCCCCCTGCCTCCCCAACATGCCATATGTTAAATTAATTAAAAATAAAACTTTTAACCATACTTGTAAAAGTACCAAAAAATTGTCTCCACTAAAAAGCACCTGGAGCCTATTTTTTAGAATCCCTATGATTAGTTGCTATAATATTTGTGAAAATTTGAATAATACAGGAAATGGGTAGTCTTAATTCACACAGCAAGAGAAGTTGCCTTATTCTCACTGATGTCTCCATTCACATATCCATAATATGTTTTTATTTTCAACAGCTGTTTAATGTGTTATTCTAGTTGAGGTATGGTTAAGCTTAGTCACATAAAACCTTCTGAGACATCTAGGAATGTGATATTTCTGACCAGCTGCAAAAATGGTAACCTCTTAGGAAAAAAATGAGCATAATAAAACAAAAAGTAGGCAGTGAGTGTATTAATCTTTTTTCTTCCTTGTGTTTTTCCTTTCATATCGCTTTCTTTATTAAAAAAACAAAAACAAACAAACAAAAAACCTTTAATAGAGCTGTAACCTTTAAAAGTTCTTTGAGTCAAGCAATTTTTCATGACCAAGCTGTCTTATGATGGTTTTTATTTCAGTTTAACATTTCTTTGGATTCATTTTTTCAAGGTATTTATGAAATTTTACTCCTGAGTTCAACTGAGGTTAATAACTCATGATTTAAATAAAGTCATTGAATATCTGCATGTGACCAAGTCAGTACCACTCTTGAGGTCACAATTGGCTTCCCAAAGTCACTGTAACAAAATTATTCTAGAGTTTATTGTAAAACAATGAGTCTGTTTATACAGTTGTACAAAACATGCACTTTTCTATTAATAATAGGAAAATATTTCATTGCTTAAGAAAACCAAGCCTGCAACAGCATGCTATAAAAAACAAACCATCTTGGCCAGGCGCCGTGGCTCATGCCTGTGATCCTAACACTTTGGGAAGCTGTGGCGGGCAGATCATGAGGTCAAGAGATAGAGACTAGTCTGGCCAACATGGTGAAACCCTGTCTCTACTAAAAATTCAAAAAAAATAGCTGGGCTTGGTGGTACGTGCCTATACTCCCAGCTACTTGGGAGGCTGAGGCAGGAGAATCACTTGAACCCAGGAGGCGGAGGTTTCAGTGAGCCGAGATCATGCCAGTGCATTCCAGCCTGGCGACAGAGCAAAACTCCATCTCAAAATAAAACAAAAAATAAAAACAAAAACAAAAACAAAACCATCTTATAGTAACACATTGTCTGCATTACTGTCTGCATTACATTGGGTTTTGATGTTTTGTCATTCAGCATATTGTTGATACGAATGACAAAACACTGAAAGATAAGGTAGTGAATTTCCATTTTCAATATAGTAGGCAGATGAAAAACAATAATAGCAAATAAATTTTGGACTTTGTTTCTCAGTGATCTATCATATGTAACATTTTCATGTTTATTAGTTTCTCACTAGTTAAATAGAAACATAATACTATTGTAGCAAAAAGTTAACCCTTTTACTGTTGTGAATGGTATATCCTTGTATTACATATGTTTTCTGTATTTTTTTGCTTGCATTCTTTTTTGTAGTTTGCTAATATCAATCTTTAGGATAATCATAGAAAAAAAAAATCATAAAATACAGTCTTCCAGAATTTAAAAATAATCAGTGAAAGGAAGGACTTAGTATCCAATAAACAGCCAGAAGTCACTTTGAGGAGGGAAAAAAATTGTCAGATTGGCATCCTCAGAGGTCACAAAGCAAAGATGAAAATAGGTATTAGGACAACAAAAGATACATTTTATTTCTAAATGATAGTTATACTTTTACAGTATTTCAGTGAAGAGTGAAAATCCACCTCTAGGACAAAAACTGAAAGATAAAGCCAGGAAGAGTCCATCATTTTGATATTTTCTTTGTTTTTAACATAGTTCTTTGAAAATGTAGATGATTGATAACAGTTTTCATGATTTACCTAAATATTTGATATCTGTACATCTCTCCAAAATGAAGATTTACATTTCGAAAGTTGAATTTATGTCTGAAGATTTATGTGTACATGTTTTTTTAATATCCCTAATTTTGAAAAAAATTCTATAATTTGGCCCTAAATTATACTAAAAATAAATCATGGTATCATTACTTCCAAAACATTTATCTGTGCAGGTGCTAACATAAAAATGAAAGCATACTTTAAGATTTGCCTTGGGAACAGATGTTTTTGAAAATACTGGTGAATAAAAAGCAGGCCAAAAAAGTAGGGAAACATTTCAATTCAAATATATTGTAGCTAGAGATTGTTGTAGACAGTGGAGTTGCTAGAGAGAGCTAAGCAGTTTCTTTGAGGTACACTTTCACTTTTATTTTCAAAAAGCAAGTCAGTGTAACAAGTCAAGGAAGATAGAAAACAGCTGCAAAGAACAGATTCTCCAGTAAGCATCCTTTATTTAACCACAGAATTTGTAATGTCCTTTGCTTATTTGGAAAAAGAGTTTCTGGAATTTGCTAGGGGGTCACAGACAACAGAAGTTATCAAACCTGAATGATTGTTGGGGGGTGGGGTAGTAATAGAAGCCCTCAGGGGCAACAGGAATGAGAAATTAGTCATAGATCTTTTTTTTTTTGAGACAGGCCTCACTCTGTTATCTAGGCTGGCATGTGGTGGCACCATCACAGCTCACTGCAGCCTTGATCTCCCCAGGCTCATGTGATCATCCCACCTCAGCCTCCCACATAGCTGGGGCTATAGGTGCACACCACCACACCAGGCTAATTTTTTTGGTATTTTGTAGAGACAGTGTTTTGCCATGTTGCCCAGGCTGGTCTCGAACGCCTGGGCTCAAGCAATCTGCCCGCCTCGGCCTCCCAAAGTGCTGAAATTACAGCTGTGAGCCACCATGCCAGGCCAGGGCACAGATCTTGAGTAGGATATGACCTGTTGGGGCCAAGGACAATGCCTTACCTCTCATGGACCTCACATCTGCTTCGTGTTCTGTCCTTAGGGTTATGCATGGATATGACAGGAAGGTTCTAAATGGAAGATTATAAAAATGGTTTTGGAAAATTAAGTTTTCAATGCTGACAATTCTGAGTTACAAAGACCTTCTATATATGAAATTATTTAAGGTCTTTATTGTTAATAGTAATCATCATAGTAAGTAAATATTTCCCAAACACATCATGTAGACTTTGTACTAAATGTGTTACCTGTAATCTTATTGAACTTTTATATAAACTTTGTAAAAGAAATAATTTTATTTCCCTATTTTTCAGGTGAGAATATTGAGGTTAACAAGTATTAAGAAATTTGTTCAGTTCTATCTAGTAAGCTGTTGAAATAGAATTTGAGTAAGTCTGCCCGATCGTTATAATTGTGTTTTGAAGTAATTTCTAATTCTCATGGACGTACATTTGGTGTTTGGAGAGGTAGATATTCGAGTTCTAAGATAGATGAAAACTTGATTTAATTTGATGCATTTGTGGCCATGAAATGAATTAATACTGGACTGAGATTGATGCAGTTTCAGCTGCTATCACTCTGATTACTATATGATCATCTCCAGTCATCCATAGACAATAATCCATTCATAACTTTCAGACACCACACACACACACACACACACACACACATACACACACACACACACACACACACACACACACACACACACAAGTGAACTGCATTGGTCAAGATTTATTTTTGCCACATGTGGCCATAATCAGAGAGGCATGGCATCCAGGACTGTTCTGTGAAATGACAAGTTTTGTCAGGAAGTTTCTAGGGTCTTTATCAAATTAAAAATAGAACACTGCTACAATTTTTCCACTGTAATACCTACTCAGATAAATCACTTGAAAGAAATTATTAGGCTTAGAGCCACTAAGGGAAAACTTTAGTTCAACTCTGGCTGCTGTGGGAGCAGAATTCTGTGGCTATGATTGCACACCCTTAGCATTGACGTGAGGATTGATGAATGGATATGCACCAAACTATAGGTATGTCAAGGTAGGGGCTGTCATAAAAACTTGCTGGGTTAGAGTCATAATAGCAAACCTAAATCAACAGTTGGAAATTCTGTTTTTTATTTGACTCACTTAGGACACATATCTCCATGTGGAAAAATGAGGAGTTTTCTTATGTCCTTATCATTAATTATCTAATTTTGGAAGCCACATGCTTATTCTATACATTATCCTGATAGCTAAGAATTGATATAAGTGCAAAGAAGAAAAATGAGTGTCAAAGAAGTAAATCCAGTTATTCCAGAGATTGAGATGGTTTCATCACTGGACAGTTTGCGAGGTAGTTTTCAGAAAGTTAATTTCTGAAATGTATGCAATGTCATCAGAGATGTGACTTTTTTTTTTTTTTTTTTTTTTTTAGACATAGTATCTCTATATTGCCAGGCTGGAGTGCAGTGGCGCTATCCCAGCTCACTGCAACTTCCGTTTTCTGGTTTCAAGCAATTCTTCTGCCTCAGCCTCCCAAGTAGCTGGGACTAGAGGCACGCACCACCACTCCCAGCTAATTTTTTGTATTTTTAGTAGAGACAGGGTTTATACCATATTGGCCAGGATGGGAGATGTGACATTTTTTAAGTAAAAGTTTCACTGTTAGACCAGTTGAAATCTACATTTCTCTGTGCCATTGTATCTGTCTTCATTGTCTTCACACCCTCTTCATTTTCATCTTCACCCTAATTATCATTACCCTTTATTATTTCACCTTCTCCTCATTGCCAGCTACACTGAGGAAAAGTAGATAGAGGGGACATTATCTTCAAAGTAAGTGAGGGCTTAGAGAGGTTAAGGATTATCCAATGTCACTCATGTAAGCTAGTGGTCAAGTGAGCAATAAACACAAGCCTGACACTATATGCTCTTTTTTTTTTTTTTTTTTTTGAGATAGAATCTCACTCTGTTGCCCAAGCTCGAGTACAGTGGTGAAATCTCAGCTCATTGCAACCTTCATCTCCCGAGTTTAAGTGATTCTCCTGCTTCAGCCTCCCAAGTAGCTGGGACTACAGGTGCAAGCCACCATGCCCAGATATTTTTTGGATTTTTAGTAGAGGTGGGGTTTTTCTATGTTGGCCAGGCTGGTCTTGAACTCCTGACCTTGTGATTCACTTGCCTTGGCCTACCAAAGTGCTGGATTTATAGATGTGAGCTACCATGCTCGGCCTGACCCTATATACTCTTACCTCTAGATCAAAGTTTCTCCCCTTATTTCATGCTTTATGTATGACTTTGGAAGATGAAATAAATGAGTTGTATAGCCTTAATTCCCATTTGTTGCTCAAAAATACTCTCTGAGCATTCCCCAGAGAATTCAGAAGAGAAGACTTCTGTTAGTAAATGTTTAGCCTCTGGTCATAACTATCTTCTAATTTAGTGCAATAAGAGCAAGCAAGAAAGCAAAATGTGACAGGGAAAATCAAAGAAAACTCAGATTTCTGCTCTCACATTTATATGGATCAGATCTCTTTTTATGTGTACAAAGATTCTTTTAAAACGAAATGACCTGTGGAAAAAAACAAACAAACAAACAAAAAAAAAAAACAAGAAAAAGAAACAATGCAAATGCTGTCTAATCAATAAGGAATATTCAATTCTTTATTTGCAACTTAACTCAGTCCATACCAACTAGCCAAAGTCCTCCCAACCATGACCTCAGGAGCTGAAATGGATCTCCCAGGTTCTTGCTGGAGCTGGTGATTCTGGATGAACATTGGCTGAAGGTGAAGTCTAAGTGCCAGCTTTGCAACTTTGTTTCTGTATTAGGCAGTTTCCTGCGAAATGAATCCCACTGTGGTTAGGAAAAAAAAAACTGTTTTGGGATAAATTCTTAAACATTTCTGGTAAAATACCTCTCATTTCCGGTAAAATACCTCTCATTTCCAAGCTCAGTCTTCTTTTTTTTTTCTGTGTTAAAACTATTTGTAATATAAATGTGTTTCTTTGTCTTGAAACATCTCTGAAGCCATGCAAATTTGTTAATCCAATAAAGGTGTTCATTTATCAATGGATAGCCACACATTTTTTTTTACTCTTTTAAAAAAGAGTGTAGATTGTAATGTTGGAAGTTACTAAAACCAAGCAAGCAGTGGGCTGTAGTCCTTTCAAAATGCCATCATGAAATGAAGTTGCATCTTTAGAAACCAAACATACTAACTCACTGGTGACATGGAAGGCGTGACTGCGTTGTTTTGACCTGTTGTCACACTGACATTGCTTCTTCTGTTGTTGGCTTTGAGTAACCTCATAACCAAGTCCCAGCTGCCTTAAAAATTAATTATGATAAGAATTTCTTTTCAGTTCAGACTGTTCAAGAATGCCTCACGTGCAGGCTGCAAATTATGAAGTGTAAATTAGGGCATCACTGAGCAGGGAAGGTCCCAAGAAACCAATTTAAGAATTCTCTCTGGATTTACTGGGGACGTGGAAATAGTCCCTTCTGGAGGAACAACTTGAAATTAGAATCGACTTGTCATTCAATTTCACTGCATATTGGGATCAACCTTTGGGAAAGTATGTACTAAATATATCTGGACAAAAATTTTAAAAACTGTTGTACTACTTATTGTACAATTTTCACAGCTTTACTTAAAAATAATCACTAACAGTTGCCAGACACCATTTAAGCATGCCACATGTATGTTAACTCATTTAATACTTTTAACAATTCTTTGAAGTGGGTTTTTTTATCGTTGCCCCCTTTTTCCAGACAAGGCAGCTGAGGCACGGAAAGTCTAAGTTGTGGAGGCCATGGGGTTCAGAGGTAGCAGTGTTGGTCTCCATCCAGAGACCTTGTTCCTAACCTTGAAATGACACTGCTTCAACAACTGGACTCCGTTTCTGAACTCTTTTTTCTTCCATTTACAAAACAGATGGTAGATAGATGGTTTTTAAGCTGTGATCAATAATATTTGTTTTCCACTTTCCAAAATCTGTCAGCATCTCTTGTCTGCTGTCATGGCCTTTCCTGTTCACTTTTTTTCTCATGTGTGTGCATGTGTGTAGAATTTTTTAAAATTTGTTTACTATCATTTTATTTTCAGAGGTCTGCTCAGGTTGTTTAAAGTATTTTGAAATAGGACTTTAGGAAGTGAGGTCCTGGAGAAGAAAAGAAAATATTGCTCACTCCTTCACATCTTTAAAAGTCTTTTTTCCAGATCACCTTATATTTGTACAAGTTAAAGTTGAATCTCAAATCCCTCTGAATGTATGAAATCCATAGTATAAAAGTTTTCACAGCTGTGGTCAATATGGTTGCATTGTGCTTTCTGGCTCTTTGGTGATGTCCTGTATTAAGGATGTAGTGTTCTGAAAAATTGTACTCACTCCTGAGACTTTAAAAATGGAGTCAACAAAGCCCAATGAAGTAAGAAACCAAAAGTTAGAAATCAGCAATAGATGAGAGAACAATGCCACTGTAAAATACTGTTCTTTAAAAAATATGTGCAAAGCTTCATATGTTAATACTCCAAACTCCAAGATGGCCAATTTATTTTGAAACAAGAAGCACCTGTTTATCATCAGCCATAACAATAATATGTTTAATTTTGAGAGAATCTTTTGTTAATAAGCCATATTGTAGGATTTAAAATAGTTTAAATATATTCTAACGGACTTCTTATAAGGTATAAGAAAATATATTTAGATGCTTCCTTTTGCTTTCATGTAAGTTCGGTATTAAACATATGCCTTAGGTTAACTTTAGTCATTATTTCACCAGATTGTACTTAATGAAAAAAAGAAATTCAACAGTTGTATCACTTTATCTTACCATGTTCTATAACTCAAGGGAAAAACTAAGACAGGATTAACAGCGACCCACAAGTATAGTATGTTTTTGAAAAAGCAGTTTTCACTTGTAATGAGTATAAAATAAAACGCATGGGAAGAAAATAAACCCTATAGGAGAAAAGGAGTGATCATTCAATTCTCCTTTACCTAGTTGACTGGACTAATTTTTTCTGTATTTTCATTGGTTGCAATATGATGACTATCTGCAATTAAGTTTAAAAAGCTCACTAAAATTTAAAACACATAGACATTAAAAGTAGCAATTCAACTAGGAGATCTTTTTGAAATAGTGAAAAAGCAAAAATATAACTAATGTTTGTTATAAATTTGAGCATTAAAATATCTTAATAAATCTTTAATGGCAGTTTGCATTTTTATCTTTCCCAGACTTGAGTCTTTCAGTTAAAGTCACTCTTTCTAGCAATTACCCCTTAGAAAGCAAATATTGAAGGAAATTATCTTCCCTGTTGATTTTGATTTTTTATACTTTTTTCATTTTTGTCTATTTAATTACTGTCATCTCTAGCTTGGGCCTATTTTTTGTTTAATGTACATAATCAAAAATATTTGATGTAAAAATGTTTCAAGCACATATTTAATATGAGGATTTTGAATCAATCTTTCCACGATTAAAAGAACTAATGCATGGACAAAAATCATACAATCCGTCTAAAACAAACTAAATTGGCCGTTTTAAAAAAAGTTAATTCCACAGAAAAGTAAGTGTGTTTGCTAGGGGCAAAACAGGGTATCACCATCCTTCTCCTCTTTTTTCTTTTTCTTTTTCTTCTTCTTTATTTATTTATTTATTTATTGAGACAGAGTCTCACTCTGTTGTCCAGGCTGGAGTGCAATGATGTGATCTCAGCTCACAGCAACCTCCACCTCCCAGGTTCAAGCGATTCTTCTGCCTCAGCCTCCCGAGTAGCTGGGACTACAGGCACGCATCACCATGCCCAGCTAATTGTTTTGTATTTTTAGTAGAGACAGGGTTTCACCAGGTTGGCCAGGCTGGGTCTGGAACTCCTGATGTTGTGATCCACCCACCTCTCCCAAAGTGCTGGGATTACAGGCATGAGCCACCACGCCCAGCCCATCCTTCTCCCTCTTAGCCACGGATTTTTTTTTTTTAATGATTGTTTTAAAGGAATTGAGGTTAAAAAAAAAGTTAAAGGGGAGAAAGACTAGTAATGTAGAGAAAAATGCTGTTTTTCTGAACTAATTAAATTTTTGCTGACATTATAATATCTTAAAATTACATTTAAGCTCACTAGATAAACCCCAAATGAGTATAGAACTATTATATAAAAACTGACAATTCTCTTGATGATATGGTATAATGTAGAATAAGAAAGATTTTTTGAGATGTCTCCTCAAAATTGAATACTTGTACATTGATCCTTATTTTCAGAGTGTATGAGAATGTCTATTTTTTTGCATTTTGTGACTGGTATTAATGGGAAAAATAGTCCAAGGAAAGAGCCATATGATTTATTAACTCTTTTCACTCCATCTTAGCTGTTGTGCTGTTTAAAAACGGCTTCAAAAGATAAGTAACATTTTTAAATAATTTGAGCGATTATTTTGGACTCCATTATAGTCTCTGGAGCAATATGTTTTTCATTTTTATTTCTCAAAAAAAGTCAAACAACCCAAATCGTTCTGGTTGCTTAAGACAAAGACAAAGCATTTGTATTTCTTATATATCCTAAATGCTAATCTTGTCTAACTCATATTAACCTTCTGTGTAATGATCACAAATCTTCAGATAATCTCCTGTATCTTAGTAATTTATTTTCTGTCAAACATATAAAACAAATCATGGTAAAACATTCCATTAAAAAGGGAGGGGCTTGGAGGAAATTTTTCTATTGTAGCATGCCTGCCTTTTCTGGAGTTCCTGATGAAACACAGATGTTTCAACGCACCCACAAGGATGGTTAGTCATGATCAGATTGATCCCTGGCTAATCTCTGAAACACTGTGCTTCCATTCTTTCTATCAAAATATATTGCCTTCTTTCACTGAATGAACTCAAGTGAATTTTCAACCAGAAGTTCAATTAAAAACACTCAAAGTGGGCTGGGGGCAGTGGCTCACACTGGTAATCTCAACACTTTGGGAGGCCAAGGTGGGTGGATCACTTGAGGTCAGGAATTCGAGACTGGCCTGACCAACATGGTGAAACCCCGTGTCTACTAAAAATATAAAAATTAGCTAGGCGTTATGGCGCATGCCTATAATCTCAGCTACTCAGGAGGCTGAGTCAGGAGAATCACTTGAACCCAGGAGGCGGAGGTTGCCGTGAGCCGAGATCACGCCATTGCACTCCAGCCTGCATGACAGAGCGAGACTCTGTCTCAAAACAAAACACAAAAACAAAACAAAACCACTCAAAGTAGAAATTGTATTAGAATTTTATAATGGTTTATAATGTATTTCTTTCCAAAATGTTCCAAACATAATTTGGTTTGGAGTAAATGTCCCTTTTGACCTTAAGCAGTGCCAATATTTATGTGTGAACCATAAGTTCAGTGCTTGCAGATACTGTGCAATATTCCACAGTGACAAAGAAATCAGTTTACTTGAGAAAGTAATTGGTTGGGTGGATAGCTCCTTCCAAAAGCCCATATTGGAGAAGAACCACTGAGAATGCAGTATTCTATCTAGTTTTGAATCTTTCGACTTTGAAAAACTAATGAAGAATGTATATGCCATACTAAAAATTATAAAATCAAAGAAACAACCTAAAGACAGTTAAAATAGCTTCTAAAAGTAATGACCGAAGACTACCATTCCATCCTTGATACTTATACAAATCTCTTTGCATAAATATGGAGAAAAACAGGAATTAATGGCTTTCTTTAATCATCTTGATTTCTTTTAAATGACACCAGACATTTAGCACCATACATTTTTAGAAGTTAAAATCAAATTGGGATTAATCTAGTCATTAATACAAAATAGTTGCACATATTTCAGAATATTTAAAATATTTCACGTTTGTTGCAATGTCTTTATATTTTTAGGGCCCAGATCATTTTCTTTAATTAATACTGTAAAAAAAACTCTGATTATTCTATTATCCAATCTGATAAGGATTTTTAAACTTTATGTGATTCTGAACCCAGAGTTAATACTTTGACGAATATAATTTAAAATATGACTGATTGCTGAACTTACAGAGTAAATTTCTAACATTTCCAGCTAGAAACCATAGTGCCCCTGTGTTCATTGTCTGTTGAAAAATATTGAATTTCTAAACATGTTTCCAAAATATTTGCCTTTCAGTTTTGCATATTTGTATTTCTAATTTTCTTCCATGCTGAGGCATCTGTTCATGATTTCTAGTTTATTTTCAAAATCTTTTTGTGTTAATGTTTTGGATTTGGTATTCAGATTCTTTATGTGCTGAGGGACTTCTGGAGACCTACTCAATAATGACTTTTTGGATTCATAAATTTAACTCCAGTATAAACATTGTTACTTTTTTTTCACTTGGGAAAATATTCAACTTTTTACTTATACTCATTAAACAAAATCTGTGTTGTTACTTTTGTTTGTTTTGTTTTTACACTCACTTGGACCTTAGGAGATATTAATGATTGAGATCACATTTGCAGTCTCTCTGAAAATTTGTTTTTGAAATACAATTCTGATTCCAGAATACGGAGGGAAAACTTTACACAACCAAGAGGAAGCTTTTGTTTGTTTTAGGGAGGGATAGTCATATTTTGAGAGAAACTTATCCTTTGGAAGAGCAAAGAAGCTGGATTCCCCAGGATGGAATTACTTGGCTCTCTTTTCTGCAACAGAATTGTTGCATTAAGGTAAAAGTCAGGCTGCGGTTATATGCGTTTTCTGTTAATTCACTTAAAAATGCTTTCCTTCCATATATATTCTTTGTAAACTGCAAGTCTAAGAGATAATATATGTGCCCATCTTTACTTATGCCTGTAGAAAATGACATAGGTAAATACCACTTTGTGCCCAAAAATAAATCTATAGTATTAAAGAGGTCAGTCTTGAGTCGTGCAGTACACCAAAGAGACTGGATTTTGAGTCATGACATCTAAACAAAATGCAATACTGTTGAATTTTCATATTAAGAGGTTTTGGCTGAAGGAATTCAGACACGTACACAGTATGGCCCCAGAAATCTTGCCAAGAAAAGTTGAGTTTAAAATCTAGGGGAACTGATCCAAGAATAGGCTTTAAACATGTTGCATTCATTACTCGCAGCTGTGTACATGAGAAGTGACTTTTTATCCCACCTACCAAAACCCTATCCAGTGCTGTCACTTTTTTTTTTTTTTTGCCAACTTGCTGACCTTTCTGTTCCCACAAAAGGAAAATGTGATTGACAGATGATCATTCAAAACATTTCCGCAACAACAAAAAAATGCATGCTAATGTGTTTGCTATAAATACAACACATTTTTAAAGAGACATTTCTTATAAGCTCAGTTTTGTGAGTAAATAGTAATTAATCAAAGGTGTGGAGAAAACCAACTTGGTTTCAAAGAGCTAATGAATACTGCGTTAGGTGCTTTGGGAAAGTAAAGATTTAGAGCAGCTCTGGTTACCTAAGTGATAAGGAATTATTATAAAGGTACTTGGCAAAGAAAGAAAAAGCCAGAAATCCATTTCAATAGACCTGGAAGAAATGAATGTCAATCAAGACATGTCAACAGTTGTTCACTCAAGGAAGTGAGAGAGTATAAAGAGATACCATAGGTGCCTGGTTGTAGCCGCCTGTGTAGTCCCCATGCACTTTGCTTCTTCTGCTTATGCCGCCACTGCAGATTGATGTTCCCATTTTATCTCTATATCCACCTTCCCAAAGATAGGATCTGATCAATTTGACCAGTCTTCATCTCCGATAGAGCCAGACCATTTTATGGATGTTGGCTCTGCCAATAGTTGGCATTCTTTGAGTCAGCTGTTGATTCCATCAGTCAATTGGCATCCAAGTTACAGGAGTGATACCATGAAGCCAAGCAGAAAATTCAAAAAAAGTGGCCTTTGGAAGGCTTTGTTTGACGTGTGCAGCCCTATATCTTACCATGATTGCATATATTAGAATAATAAAAAATATTTTATAAAATATAGGATGCATTTTAAAAATACTGTATTTTGTTAAAATTTCCTAGCATAGTATTTTAATTCATCAAAGAAGTAATATAAAAAATTAAAAGAGGACTTTTTTTTTTTTTTTTTTTTTTAAGACAGAGCCTTTCTCTGTTGCCAGGCTGGAGTGCAGTGATGCAATCTTGGCTCACTGCAACCTCTGCCTCCCAAGGTCAAGTGAGTCTTCTGCCTCAGTCTCCCGAATAGCTGAGATTACAGGCGTGCACCACCACGCCCAGCTGATTTTTGTATTTTAGTAGAGATGGGGTTTCACCATGTTGACCAGGATGAATCTTGATCTCTTGACCTCGTAATCCGCCTGCTTTGGCCTCCCATAGTGCTGGGATTACAGGTGAAAGCCACCAAGCCTGGCCAACTAATTCTTACTAAGCATATTGTGTTGATATAATTGCTTCTCTGTTTCAGTAAGCATTATGGATTTATGCTATTTTATGTGTGTATAAATATGTGTGACATACGGGGAAAAGGTCCAGTATTTCTCAGTGTCAGTCAATATCTGCTTTTGTCTATTGACACATCAGATCCTAAGGCAACTTCGTTATAGACTCCCACCACTTCCATTATTTTTGTTGGTGAGATGTATTTGACGATTTTAGAACTGTTGATAAACCACGAACAGGGGACTTGACTTTTTGTCTTTTACACTCAAAGAATGTTACTTGCCAACTCACGCACAACTACATTGTGATGGAAATAATGACATTATTGAATTAGAGAAGAATTTAGGAACAGAGGTAATATCATAGGACTGTTAAGCGTTATTTGGCATTATTGGATATTAAAAACTAATTTGTATTTGTATCCATCCAAATTGTTTAATTTTTATAACATTTTAGTCAGTGCTTATTTCTACTACATTTGATTGTGAAATTTATTTGCATGCATATATATAAATTGCATAAGCAATTTCTTCTTGGTATGGTGTAGATTTATTATATAAATACTTACATACTTGTTATTACTTGTATCACACCTATATTTTAAATTCTTTAGATCCAATATTAGGTTTTTACTAATTTATTGCCTAAAGTGATTAATTGAATTTGATATTTCCATTAATGCCAAAGAGTAAAACTGTTTTGCCATAATGATTGAAATCAAACTCAAATGATTAGTTTTGAAATTTGGAAAATTTCTAAATCTTTAATACTGTGGAGTCCAGTGGTCATCTAACAGCTACAGCTGCATTAACCATGGTAATTCAAATTGCCACAAATTTGGTTTAGGTACCAACATTTATTTGCTGAGTGCCTACACATAGTAAATACCATCAGAGATTGAATGACGAACAAAATAGGAACACTGTCTTTGAGGTCTTACTATTTCAGCACTATAGTATGTTTCATAAATTATCTCATTCAATTCCATTTAAAACAATCCAATGACATGTATTATATTACTCCTATTTTACATATATATTTGAGGCTTAAAAAAGTTAAGTAATTTTCTGAAAATTACATCTAGAAAGTGGAAGAGGCAGAATTTGAACTCAAGTCTGTCTGACTCCTGCATCTGTGGTCTTTAGTTTTCACCATTCCTCAACGCAGTGTCATCGCGGAATTGCACGACACAGCTGTGTTTGTGGTCGAGAGGGTAACATAAGGTAGCAGGTGGAGAAAACATTTGATTCATTTGCATTTGCTAGTTTATCATCGTAGAGAAAAATGTTATTAGGCCACTTCCTCTGCAAAGAGGCGAGGTACATTTGAGGAGCAGATTATAGCTCACTTAAAAAGAAGGATTGTAGAGTGGGTTGAAGAAAGGCAGTAGATTAAGATTAAAAAGAAAGTCCAGGGCCTGAATGTACACGGCTCATGTGTGTCCTCCTAAGGAGATTAGATTTGGCTTTGTAGGTCACAAAGTAGAGATTGGAGTGGTTTTGTGTTTTTGAAAGTTAACTTTAGGCTGAGTGCAGTGGCTCATGCCTGTAATCCGAGCACTGCGGGAGGCCGAGGCTGGTGAATCACCTGAAGTCAGGAGTTTGAGACTAGCCTGGGCAACATGGTGAAACCCTGTCTCTACTCAAAATACAAATATTTGCTTGGGGTGGTGGTGTGCGCCTGTAATCCCAGCTACTTGGGAGCCTAAGACAGGAGAATCGTTTGAATACAGGAGGTGGAGGTTGTGGTGAGCTGAAATTGTGCCAGTGCACTCCAGCCTGGGCAACAAAGCAAGACTCCATCTCAAAAAAAAAAAAGATAAGAAAGATAACTTTGTTAACATGGAAAGGGGGTACTGATGAGGTGAGAAAAGGCGAGAGAGAGAATATTTAGGATGCTATTACAAAGATTCAGGTATAAGGTGCTAAGAGTCTAGGTCTGGATAGTGGTTTCATGAATAGAAAAGGAAGGGTGAGATTGAAAACCTAACTAAGGAACAACAGAAGCATTAGGATTTGATGATGGATTTTATGTAGCAGTTGAAGGAAAGACAATTGAAATTTCTACTTTAGTGAACTAGATGGACAGATATGTGAACTGAGACACCAGGGACACAGGGGAATGCCTTCAGGGGTCAGGGTGGCAGGTGACATTTGACTTTGGAAGTGTTGCATTGGAATTACTTATGAGTAGCCACAGTAAGCACTGGATATGATGTTGTAATACAATCAGAAATGAATAGCCAGGGCCTGGCATGGTGGCTCACACCTGTAATCCCAGCACCTTAGGATCCTGAGGTCAGGAGATTGAGACCAGTCTGGGCAACATGATGAAACCCTGTCTCTATTAAAAATACAAAAACTAGCTGAGCGTGGCAGCATGTGCCTGTAATCCCAGCTACTCGGGAGGCTGAGGCAGGAGAATTGCTTGAACCTGGGAGGCGGAGGCTGCAGTAAGCTGAGATCGGGCTACTGCACTCCAGCCTGGGTGACAGAGTGAGACTTGAAAGAAAGAAAGAAGAAAAGAAAGAAAGAGAGAGGGAGAAGGAAGGAAGGAAGGAAGGAAGGAAGGAAGGAAGGAAGGAGAAGGAGGGAAGGAAGAAAGGAAGGAAGGAAGGAGAAGGAGGGAGGGAAGGAAGAAAGGAAGGAAGGAAGGAGAAGGAGGGAGGGAAGGAAGGAATGAAGGAAGGAAGGAAAGAGAGAGGAGGGAGGAGAAGGGAAGAGGAGGGGAGGGAGCCAGTCTTTACATTGGATTGTAGTCAGGTTAAATGCTTTTGGATATGTTAAGTGCTTTGCATGATATACAATATCATTCCAGCAACATTAAACCAATCATGTTTAATAATGTAAATTATTTTAAGACAACATGAACAATGTAATAAGTGCTGTGATAATTATATTTTCTTAATATAGTGAAGGTATACAAAAGCCAAGTGGCGGTCAACCTTGAGGGGACAGGAAAGATTTCAGAACCAGAAGAGGAGACATCTAAGTTAAGACATGAAGGACAAATAAGAGTTAGCCAAGGCAGGATGCTCTTCCAGATATACAGGAGAAATGTTCTGGCCAAAGTGCTGGAAACCACAGCTGAAGCCAAAACTGCAAGGAGAGGCGAGGTCACAAAGGATCTTATAGGCCCTACTAAGGAGTTTGGATGTTATTTTAATGGCACTGGGGAGTCATTTACAGTTTTCAAGTTTTTCATCAGGCAATGGATTTGGTTTCTCTTTGTGTGCGTTCTAAGTTTTTTTTTAAGTACAGATGGTTTCACCATGTTGGCCAGGCTGGTCTTGAACTCCTGACCTCAGGTGATCCACCTACTTCAGCCTAGCAAAGTGCTGAGATTACAAGCGTGAGCCACTGCGCCCGGCCAGGGAATGAATATGCTCATATTTTAAAAAATATGTTTCTGAATGCAGTGTGAAGAATGTGTTGGAAGAAAACAATAGAGGAGGGTATGATACTGCATTCAAGTGAAAAATAATGATTGCACTTAGTAGAGGTAGTGACTGTGGTGATAGGAAATATGTTTAATCTACCTGGAGGGCCTGTGGATAGATTTCATATGGTGAGTGGGGGAAGACAGTGCCAATAAGAGAAGATGTTCAAGAATGGCATCTAAGTATTTTTCTTGAGCATTTAAATGGATAGAGAGGTTTCATTGGTGGACACAGGGAATGCAGGATGAGATACAAGTTTGTGGAAGAGGATTATTTTAACTTTAAAACATCCTATGGAAGACATTAAGCAATTGGATATGAGCCTGGCTGGAAATTGAAGTTGTGTAATACCATAATTTGTAAGGTAAGCCTTGGAAGATGGCAGTGATTATGAAAGTCAGAGACAAAGAGGGAGAGAGAAGCAAGGGAGGAAGAGAAGAAGGGCATCTAAGCAGAGGAAGTAAGGTGATGTACACGGTGGCAGAAAGAGGGTAGGGGCATATTTGAGAAAAATCATTTTTGTCAAGTGCAAGATAAAACTAGAGTGGTCTCTTGAAATAATAGGCTGAGGAATGGGAGTTACTCTGAAGTCAGTAGGAATCAATGAGGATTTGAACATAGGAGAAGCATTTGCAAATAAGTCATTAGGAAGATTTAACTGTAGGTTGGAGTATGAATACAGAGGCCATGTAATAAAATACTGATGTATCTAGGATAGATATAACGAGAATTTTGAAGCAGAATAATTTCAGTGGCTGGGCGACGTGATGGCTGACACCTGTAATCTCAGCACTTTGGTGGGAGACCAAAGTGGGAGGATCACTTGAGGCCAAGAGTTTGAGAAGAGCCTGCGCAACATAGTGGGACCCAGTCTCTACCAAACATTTTAAATATTAGATAAGCATGGTGGCATGCTTATAGTCCCTGCTGCTTGGGAGGGACTGAGGCAGCAGGGTCCCTTGAACTTAGGATGAGGTTGCAGTGAGCTATGATTGCACCATTGCAATCCTGCCTGGGTGACAAAACAAGAAGCTGTCTCCATTTAAAAAAAAAAGTAGTTTCAGAAGAAATAAAGGGAAAACATGGATGGAAGAGATAATTATGAAAATAGAAGGCTACAAATACTTCTCATTGAACATGGTGAGGACTGGGAAGGAAGGTGACTGAGAATGGTGATCATCTTGGAAAAAAAAAAGGAAAAATCAGAGGCAGGACCTGTTTTTGGGAAATATGCAGCTTGCTCTGCATGTAGAACTTTATAGTTGTGCTTCATAGAATTAAAATTAAAGAACAGCATATTGATATAGTTTATTTATTTGTTTGTTTGTTTATTTATTGAAATGGAGTTTCGGTCTTGTTGCCGAAGCTGGAGTGCAATGGAGCGATCTCTGCTCACTGCAACCTCTGCCTCCTGGGTTCAAACGATTATCCTGCCTCAGCCTCCTGAATAGCTGGGAGTACAGGTGCGCGCCACCATGCCCAGCTAAATTTTTGTAGTTTTAGTAGAAACGAGGTTTCACCATGTTGGCTAGGCTGGTCTTGAACTGACCTCAGGTGATCTGCCTGCCTCGGCCTCCCGAAGTGCTGAGATTACAGGCGTGAGCCACCACGCCCTGCTGGTATACTTCATTTTTAAGATTGCTTTTTTCTGTTTTCCTTGAGCTTATCAAATTGCACCCCAGAGATTATTATCAGGCTATATTTTTCTTTTACTAGACACTACAAGAGGAAAAAGACTTAGAAATCCATTCACAAGGAATCTCCAATTAAAGAACCAGTAATCTTTGCCAAGGATGATGATTGGTCATTTGTGGCTAGGCTGGACCTCTTCGGAGAAGCTAAAAGACAGCCATGCAGCTCAGCCTAGGCTCTGAGCACACCACTTCAGCAGTGATCAACAGAACAATGAGTACAGGAAAGACAGGGAGCATTTCCACAGGAATTGCCAGGACACAAGTTGTTCTTTTGCTGGCATCTTTGAAGTCTATAAAAATGTAATTCTGGAACTGTCCCAAGTAGAATCTGATGCAAAGTCAAACACATCAAGAATGCTAGATGCCATTTCCATTTAAGTAGCTCTCTGTTCTGGGGGTGAGGAGGAGTATTTGCCATAGTCTTTGCTGGTGATTTCTCCAGTTCCACAGTTTTATGGACATTACGGTTTTGTTCAGGAGAGTCAATTCTCCCTGCCAGACTGTAACAGTGAGCTATTTTCCTTCAATTGTATTGCTTCAGACAGTCTACAAATATGGTGTTTATTACATGACTTCTTCTATGTTAAGTGTTTATACTGCAGGTGAATTTTTTTTCTTCAGTGACTTGACTTGTGAGTTGGTTGTTATTGTTTTCCTTTTTCAGTAAGTCCTTACGCCAGGAAAAAGTGTTTTGATTCCCAACCAGAAGAAAGACAGGATCCTAGCCTATGGACCCAAGCGTTAAGATGCTTTTTAAGACAGGGGCACTTGCAAGCTGCTTGTAATATGGAGATTAGACATTCTGTCTCCAGCATGGGAACAGGGCTGGCATCAGCGAACAGGCAACTGCCTGCCTGCCTGCCTTCCTTGGGCCAGATAAAGGCCCAGAAGGAGCAGCTGCCAGCTGGGAGGAATGTGAGAAAATAGGAAATTGATTTGAAATAGAATAGGGAAAAAGGCACAAGAATTAATTTAAGAATTTTCAAAGATTCCCTTTTTAGGCATATGTAGTTCCTGCCTCTGCAGAGGAAGGTGATCTTTAGCTATTTTCTCCTGAGATTAAAAAGGCATCGAATTCACAGTTAGTACATACGTAAGGAAGACCTGAAGTTGGTTTATTTCTCCGTGATTGGAAGAAAATTGAATATAGATTTGTATTTTACTCTTTGGAAACTCTTGTTGATCTTTTACGGAAAAAAAATGTGGCATATTATAAATATTCTAATTCTAGGCACAGGAAAAATAGTGGTTTTTTCTTTCTTCTTTTTTTTTTTTTTGCTAGATACAGTGATATTAATTAAATTTCACATTAATCATAGGGGGCTGGACAGCTTTCTGTTTGACTATCAAGGTCGTAGGGATTCTCATTTTCTATTGATGGCAGTTCCTTTGCTTTAACAGATGCCTTGAGGCACATCGTAATGTCTTTCTTGACTTATTTGCTTAAGGGTGTATGGGGAGTCATGTTGACAATATTTAGGGTCACTAATAAGTAGGGGAGATGTTTCCCTTATCCAAACAGACAGAGTTCCAAGTGCATAACCCTATGAATAGGATATCCTGGGAGAACATCATGGAAGGGGCAAAATTCACAATAACTGCAGCTGTGTCTGTCTTCAGGGTCGTACTCACCAGCTGCCCTGTGAGAAGGCAGGGGATTGAGCAGTAAGCTCCAAGTTCCTTTCAGGTTCTGACATTTGGTGGTGCCATACGATCTCTTCTGTTAGGAAACTAGTGATGTGCTCTAACATGTACGACACGTACCAAGAGCCTCCTGTTTGTGGAACACCTGATTTCAAGTTGTTGATAAGACACAGAATCATTGGAAAAGAGAGATCTTGCAAAGGATGTACACCCTAGGTAGGAAAAATAAAAACACATGATATGGCTGTGGTTAGATCCTTGCCACCATCAATTTAATAAACATATGATAATATAGCTCATACATACCTTGTTACCTCTCTTGGCTTCTAAAACATGCACCAGTGCTATTCTTGGCTGGGCATGGTGGCTCATGCCTGTAATCCCAGCACTTTGGGAGGCCAAGGCAGGCAGATCACAAGGTCAAGAGGTTGAGAACATCCTGGCCAGCATGGTGAAACCCCATCTCTACTAAAAATACAAAAATTAGCCGGGCGTGGTGGTGGACACCTGTAAGCCCAGCTACTAAGGAGGCTGAGGCAGGAGAATCACTTGAACCCAAGAGGCGGAGATTGCAGTGAGCCGAGACTGCACCATTGCACTCCAGCCTGGGCAACAAGAACAAAACTCCGTCTCCTCCCCAACTGTACCCCCCAAAAAATGCACCAGTGCTATTCTCATGAAGGAAGGAACCTCTCACCTCTTAAATGCATTGAAATGTGCCTACTTTCTTAATGGAACATTAACATATGGAGTAGCATAAAGACAAAAATAGCTGTTCCCTAAATCATATCTGTATTAAGAAGTTAACATTTGGAAATAGCTGAGTGAGCTTCTTTAATTTATTCTTCAAAATAAACAAACCAAAGCTTGATCTGTAAATTTATAGTGGATAGACAGGCAACAAACTCAAGAGGTTGATAAACCAGGTTGGAAAAGCAAAAACCTTAAGAAAATCAATGAATTTAAAAATACAGTAACTGAGTCCAGCCATGGTAGCTCACACCTACTTCAGGATGCAGAGGCAGAAGAAGCCCTTGAGCCCAGGAGCTCAAGATCAGCCTGGGCAACTTGGGAAAACCTTATCTCTGCAAAAATACAAAAAAATAACTGGATGACTGGCCAGGTGTGGTGGCTCACGCCTGCAATCCCAACACATTGGGAGACCAAGTGGGTAGATCACTTGAAGTCAGAAGTTAGAGACCAGTCTGGCCATCATGGTGAAACCCTGTCTCTATGAAGAACACAAAAAAATTAGCCGGGCAAGGTGGCAGGCACCTGTAATCCCAACTACTTGGGGGGCTGAAGCAGGAGAATTGCTTGAACCCAGGAGGTGGAGGTTTCAGTGAGCCAAGATTGCGCTACTGCACTCCAGCCTGGATGACAGAGCACAGAGTGAGACTCTGTCTAAAAAAAAAAAAAAGAAAGAAAAGAAAATAGCCTGGCTGGCGCCTATAGTCCCAGTTACTCAGGAGTCTAAGATGGGAGGTTCGCTTGAGCTCAGGAGGCAGAGGTTGCAGTGACCTGAGATTGCGCCATAGCACTCCAGCCTGAGTAACAGAGCGAGACCCTGTCTCTAAATAAATAAAGCAACCTAAAACTATTATCCTAAGACAGTGTAGAAACTAGAGGACACTCCTGGATGGCCATTTAAAGGATGCACATGATCTGAGAGATTTATTTTTAGAGGGAAAAAAATGAGACCCAGATAATTTAAAAGTTACCAGGGTTACACAGCTGGTCAGAAGAACCATATCCTGAACCCAGGTTTCCTGATTTCTGTAGAATTTATAGAGAAGTAGAGAAATTCCTGAAGGGTGAGCTATGATGTTTCTTTGTTCCTTCAATGTGCAAACTATTTAAGCTATTTTGTTTCTTTTAAATTATTTTATTTTACAATGAGTTCATTTTTATCATCAATTGCAGTGATGCTTATTTAAGTATCTAAAGCATAAAAAGATACCTGCTTGTCTGAGTTTTAGCCATGCGTTTTTCTGATGCTACATGTTTTTATTAAAGTTGGTACAAATAATCACCAAGCAATAGAATAAGCTTTTTTTCTAATGACGTAGATGCCTAGAAATAATTTAAGGCATTTCTCACTAATCACAAATTGCTGTTAGTCACAAACTGACCTAACTATTTTTATTCCAGTTAGAAAATTCCACATTCTAACCATCCTTATGAAACCCTGCCAGAAATTCTTTGAAGGTAAATTTATCCAACAACCACTGTAGAATACAACCAAAAAAGATGCAGTTGTTCAACATACACTTGTATGTGACTTTGAGAACTTTTGTACTTAATGCTGGCTGCTTGTATCATCTGGACTGAAGCTATCATAGACTCTGTAGTTAAGGTGACATAGTGATATATCGATCTAATGAGTAATATTATGAAATTAATTCTAAAATACTCTAACTTGTTCTGCCTTAATTTTTAAAATTCATTTGAATGATCACATTGTACAAACCTTTTGTTGAAAATCCTGCAAAGGCCTTTGGCCAAAGATAACATAGTTCTACATATTTTTACAGTGGTTTCTATTTCAGTCAAATGGCCACCAAGGAAGATAGGCTCTGAAACATCTGGATAGTCCGGTGTCAAAATCTACATGTGGACACTTGCCTTTGTGGCCAAGATCTTTAGTTTGCCATGGCCTCGGGAGTTATGTTTAACTTGCTCAGCATCAGTTAATAGATGCCCTTATTTTGCCTTTCAATGACTCCAGATCTTTTTCAAGACTCAATTCCCTCTGTAAAGAGACAGCTGTGAAGTTTGCTATCACTCTGAAGCTGAAAGCCCCTAGGATTAGACGGTAACTGAGTTTTCCTTACCTGACAGCCTCTGACTCTACCTGTTTTTCACTTTCTCTTCCCTCCTCTTTTTAGAGAACTCTCTTCTTCTCTTCTATTACTCACTGTGTATGTTTGTATGATTTCCCTTAAGTTGCTGAAGTTGCCCCTAGCAAGACCCTAAGCACATTGGCTTTTTACAAACCAAGACAGACGCTAGGTAGAAATCCGCCTAAAAGAATTTGTATATTTTTCCCTACAGGGTGTTAAATAATGGAAATAGTTTTCTAGTTTAGTTTTAATCTAGTGGTGTCCTGTGAGGATTAAACAAGGCATTTCATGTGAAAGAACCTAAGGTGTTTCAGGCACATAATAGGCATTCAATAAATGTGAGGGGAATTCAAATCTACAAGCTTTATAGAAAAAAACTGGTGTGTAAACTAGCTGTCTCCATTTCCCCACCATCCACTTGGTTTTCAATACGCATTACATCTGACATTCACCCCATTATTCTGCTGGAATTATTTTCCTTTAGATTGAAAATTGCTTCTCCCTGCCAATTTCAAGACCTTTTCTTTAATCATTAGAGTTATTAATCTGTAACATGTATCTTTGTTAACCATTACCCACCCCATTCCCTGCCCCAATTCTTGAAATCTCTACTTGGGGCGTCTTCTTCGTTTTACACTGCAGATTTTCTTCAGCTTCCCAGACGATGTCTTCTGTCTCCCCAGCGGGTGAACTTCCTCTTTGTTGCCCCCTAAGCATCCACCAAGATTCAGGCTTGGCTCATTGCTGTCTTCATGCGCTCACTGCTTCTGAAATCTCTTCTAGAGTAGATGCTTATGAGAGTCGTAAGTAGCACTGTTATGGAACTGCGTTAGTAAATCTGCATTACAGAACGACATCCCTTCCTTCCAGTTCCAGACTCCTGGTGGGCACCTTTAAATACAGATAGCCAAAGCAATGCTCACTTCACTTCGTGTCCTTTCTCTAAGCCATTTGTCTTATCATAGATCTTTCTTCTCTTCCTGGGCCTACATGTCTAGATCTAGAGCCTGATGACTCAGAAGGGGTGGTTCTTATCTACCTCCGCCCCCTAGTCCTACAGAGGAAGTTCAGAGAAGAGCCTTTAAGATGATGAAAGAGACGAAAAACAGACCCAGGAGGAAAACAGACCCATTAGCCTGACAATGTGGATTTTAAGGGAAGATTTGATAATAATTATCATTAAGTATATGAAGGGTCCTTATTGAGAAAATGGGTATCAGCTGCTCCTCGCTTCTGTGGAAGACTGTGTGAAAGCATTGAGGATAAATTGTGGCTTTAGAGATTATTTGTTAACTTTTATTTCAGGTTTGGGTGTACATGTGAAGGTTTGTTACATAAGTACACACGTGTCTTGGGGGGTTTGTTGTACATATTATTTCATCATCCAGGTATTAAGCCCAGGGCTCCATAGTTATCTTTGCTGCTTAAGTTAGAGAGTTGCCCTCAGTAAACAATGTAAAACATTGTAACATGTTACTTGGAATGGGTGTGGTGGTAGCACTTTTTTTTTAACCAAATAAATTAATCTGTGTGTGGTGTAATTTAGATTGGATTATATCTAAGCCAGATCTGGGAGGCTATCACCAAATTAGATCATGTATTAAGTTTATGTTCAGTTTTATAATCCTGTAATTTTTATAAGGAAAAAGTATATTTATGGATTTTTTTTCTAAAATAACAACCTTGAACTATCAATGGTGCTAGATGCCATTAGGTCACAGCCGCTGCCCTCCAGAAGTTTATGTTAGGTTAGGAGGATGTGAGAGAGTCACAGACTGATAGACAGAAAGAGAAAAAAAACAATAATTATGGAATAGTGTAATACATAGGAAAGAATCATTTTAATTAGCAAGCAGTTTTTAAAATCTGGATTCTTCATTTTCATTGATTCATACATTCATCCATCCATCCGTCCACTCATCCCCAAACCAGCATTTATTTAGTGTCTTTTTTGTGCAAGACACTCTGCCAAATATTAAGAAATCAGCAAAGAAATGGTCCCTGTGCTCATATGTTCATGGTTTGGAAGGAGCTACAGACAAGTACACAGGTAGCAGAATATAGTATGATGAATGTAAGAAAGGGATATTTACAGAGTTGAATGGGAGTGCAGAAGAGGGACCCATAAACTATTCTTGGTGACTCAGGCAAGGCTAAATGGAAGAATTGACTTGTAAGCCAAGTTATGAGCAAGCAGAAACTGGTCAGCTAAAATGCAGAGATGTTGAGCATATACTTCTATCCACAGTGATGCAGAAATATATGTGCATACTCATAAATCATGTTCACAAAGCCAAAAAATCCTGAAAAGCACATTCTATATGACTATATCATGAAAACACCTGAAATTAATACATTATTGATTATCTAGATTTGTCAAAAAAGATATGTTAAATAAACTGCAAAAATATCTTAATACATATGGATTCTTTTGAAATGGTTAATATTATAAATTGTAAAAGGTTAATATAAAAGTTTGTGTGATTTCTATGCTTTTTCTGCTGCATAAAGGATTTGACCTATGCATAGCTATTGCCACTATAGATAACTACCTGTCTGACAACACCACTGCACTAGTTACCAGTGAATAGTTCTTGGTGTCTAAACAAACAAAACAAAATACTTATAGTAATACATTTAATTTCAAAGGTAGACTGCCCGGCTTTTTGACATTCAAACAAAAATGCTGGTTTGATTTTTTTTGTTTGTTTTTGAGACAGAATCTTGCTCCGTCACCCAGGCTGGAGTGCAGTGCATGATCATGGCTCACTGCAACCTCTGCCTCTGAGGCTCAAGTGATCCTCCTGCCTCAGCCTCCAGACTACCTAGGACCACAGGCATGCACCAGCACACGCAACTAATTTTCTGTAGAGATACAGTTTTGCCATGTTTCCCAGGCTGGTCGTGAACTCCTAGGCTCAAGTGATCTTTCATCTCAGCCTTCCAAAGTGCTGGGATTACAGGTGTGAGCCACCACACCGGCCTGAGAACCAACACAAATGTTCTGGGAATAAGTGACTGGAATGATGGTTGGAAACAAATGGTCCAGATGGAAGAATTTGCTCCATAATTAAAAATAATTCAATCATTTTTGTTAATCACATTTCCATTTCTTTATCTTGGACTGCCAAAGAATACATTCAAACTACTCCCCAAAATGTATTCCAATTACCAAATCCTAAAAGTCAGGTGAACCCCAATAAGTTGCCAAGCATAGGCAAATACTGCCATCCCTGGGTGGGCCCAGGAATTAGTCTGTCTACAGGGACAAGCAGCACTCCCTCTAGCTTGGCCACTCCTGTCCTTCCCTAGTCATGGTTACTGATAAAACTCGGCTTCCATATACTTCCATGTACTATAGATTATCTTCTAACATTGCTTTGGACACTGGTGGCTTGACTTGGGCTGGGCCCTCACCTCTTGCTATATATTCAGTTCCTGGCATCCCTAGCCCCAGCTAACTCTTGCTGGCCATCTGGATTTCTCTTGAAGCTCTGCCCTCCTGCCCCTCTCCTGCTCTCACCACCAGGTAGGAATGATGTCCCTGCCTCACCCCTTCCCTCCTACTTGGATAGTCGCCAGGACAGGGCTGAAGCTCACTAAGCCTTTGGCATAAAGTACATTGCTTGATTGCCCCCTGCCTGGATTCCAGACCTCATTCCACACACCCGGATCCTGCCTCTTCCTCCTCCCTGCCTGCCCAGGCCGTAGAGGACCCAGTAGGTTCTTGCCAAGGTCATCTGAATTAGGGCAAAATTAAGGACCATTGCTTTGGCACACAATGGACATGGTTGCATATCTAAAGAAAGAGTCCTGAGTCTTCATTACGTATCGCATTCCACAAAGCATTTGATTTTTGGGGAGTGAAATAATTTAAACACCTTTAAAAGTAAAGAAGAGAACTTACCTTTAGAAATGATTTCAGATGTGGGTCATTTATTATTTTGAAATAAATATCACTATTGTGGGTGGATTTTTCCATAGGATAAATCGAAGAAAGAATCGCCTATTATACTAGCCTTTTAGATTTACTGTAGACATCTGTGAAAAATTATGAATTGGCCTTTATTACAATACTTTGTTTTCAAACCTTTATTTCTGTTCCAATGTAAATGATAATTGAACTTTATTGGAGAAAAGACCTGTGATTTTAAATATAGTTTTATGTCAGAGTCCACATAGCTGTTAGAAAGTTATGTGCTACTGACAAAATAGTTGGCAAAACGTAAGATAACATCTACAATTTTATTCGCAGGATCTAATTAACATACAAGTATTATTACCAGTTGATGTCAGTGTGCTATAATTTTGGTAACAGTTTCTTTGATATAGTTTTAAATATATATATATATATATATATATTGGCCAGGCAAGGTGGCTCATGCTTGTAGTCTCAGCACTTTGGGAGGCTGAGGCGGGCCAGTCATCTGAGGTCAGGAGTTTGAGACCAGCCTGACCAACATGGTGAAACCCCATCTCTACTAAAACTACAAAATTAGCTGGGCATGGTGGCACATGCCTGTAATCCCAGCTACTCAGGAGGCTGAGGCAGGAGAATCGCTTGAACCCCGGAGGTGGAGGTTGCAGTGAGCCACGATCACGCCACTGCACTCCAGCCTGGGCAACAGAGCGAGACTCCGTCTCTCTCTCTATATATATAGACCGGGTGCGGTGGTTCATACCTGTAATCCCAGCACTTTGGGAGGCTGAGGTGGGTGAATTGCGAGGTCAGGAGTTGGAGACCAGCCCAGCCAACATGGTGAAACCCTGTGTCTACTAAAAATACAAAAAATTAGCTGGGCGTAGTGGCAGGCGCCTGTAATCCCAGCTACTTGGAAGGCTGAGGCAGGAGAATCGCTTGAACCCAGGAGGCGGAGGTTGCAGTGAGCTGAGATCGCACCACTGCACTCGAGCCTGGGCGACAATGCAAGACTCTCCCCCACCGCACAAAAAAAAGGGATCGGGCTGCATGGCTCATGCCTGTAATCCCAGCACTTTGGGAGGCCGCAGTGGGTGGATCATAGGGTCAGGAGATCAAGACCATCTTGGCCAACATGATGAAACCCCGTCTCTACTAAAAATACAAAAAAATTAGCTGGGTGTGGTGGTGTGGGCCTGTAGTCCCAGCTACTCGGGAGGCTGAGGCAGGAGATTCACTTGAACCCAGGAGGCAGAGGTTGCAGTGAGCCGAGATTGAGCCACTGCACTCCAGCCTGGGCAGCAAGAGCAAAACTGTATGGGCACATGGTTAACTTCTGTAAGCTCCAGTTCCTCATCTGTAAAATGGGATGATATTACCCTTCTCATATGTGATTAGAGAATTGAATACAAATTGTATGTATCAACTGCCAGTCATAAAATGAAGTGCTTAGTGTTAGCTTTAATCATAATCATATGTTTAGTATAGCTATGAGTGTTTGATTTTGATTTTGTATTAGCACCTCTGACAATATGGATTTTGTGCTTAATAATTATCGGGAAAGGTAATAATCTCAGTGTCGGTTACAATTTGATTTTTCTTCAAGGTTTTTGGCTTAAGCAGAGAGAGGTCAAAAGCACTCTTAATATGAAGCTAAGCTGGTGCCAGTTTGAAGTAACAGCTCATTTGTGGACTTTTTTTTTTGTAATACAATTTGCTTTGATTTGGTTCATGCATTTTTAAAAATCTTCCTTGTGGTATCCAATCATTAGGCTTTTATGCCTAAAGAACGGAATTCAGTTTTAAGTAAAACTCATTTAATATTGCAAGTATGATTCCATGTGGTTATTCATTCACAACATAAAATAGCCACATAATTCAACATATTTGATAGTGTCTGCTCATGGAACTGTGGGGAATTCCGCAGATCTTAGACAAGAATTGCCTAAATTATAAAAGGCAATATCCATAATGCTAATTATCTCTGACATCATTGATACGACAAACTATAGCAGAAGAAAATAGAAGTTGAACGTGGGCCTTATTACATGTCTGCGGAACTCTTCAGTGGACTCCTCTATTGAAAAAGATGGCACTGATTTGGTATATGGATGGGGGTGTCCACAAAACTGTGTATCTTTTCTTGGGAAGACATGTGGAAGCCATCTTTCACTTTTCAACAATAGAAATTGTTTAAAACCGTGTCTCTTCCTCTGCCTCTGCCCCATGGGCTGCTACTGCTACTGCTCAGCTCGTTTAGTATAAATCCTTGATTATTCTTAAGGGATACTATCTTTGTCTAATTTGCAAATACAGAATTAGTTTTGAATTCAGAAAAGGTGGAACTAGATATACATGTAGAATATTCCAGTACAGTCCAATATAAACTGTTGCCTAACCTGTATGTGATATTTGTATCTAATTCGCATTTTAAATGGAAATTTTAATAAATGCTACCAATTTACATAGCATTCAACTGGGGAAATGAGCATGCCAAAGTATCAGTCATCTTGAGATTCATCTTGACCCAAACAATGATTTATTTAAGATCTTAAAGCCTTTCATTCTTCCATTAATGTGCATTTGAATGTTCTAGTCCAAGTCTAGATCTGCTAACTTGTGGTTGTCAAAAATCAAGGAGTACATTTTGAAAGCATAGACAAGCCCCCAGGTCCTACCACTTTATTATTATTTTTTTAAGAGAGAGAGTCTCCCTATATTGCTCAGGTTGGTCTTGAACTCCTGGGCTCAAGCGGTCTGCCCACCACAGTCTCCCAAAGTGCTGGGATTAGAGACATGAGCCACCGCAACTGGCCTCCTGACAAATTTTAACTGTATAATGTTCTCCCTATTTAATTATTCAAAGATTACAATTGAACAACGTCTTCTGACCTAGTTATATGGTGTTTATTTGCAATTACTTCAGGTTACCCCCCAGCTCCCCTCAGAAGACACATTCATAGCATTGATTTGTGAAATGATCCTTTTCAAAATATTATGACTTAAGGAAGATATTTGCTTAAGAACTTAGAAGTCTTGCAGTGCCCGACAACATACCTATTGTTCTATTTTTTGACCCAATTTTAATAAGAGAACAAATTTCAAAACCCTGATATAACTTCAAAATTTATACAGTGTCAAAGGAATGTCTACATTTTAAATAACTGCCTTGTGTTTAAATAATTCCTATGATATCTTCATAGTGTCCCAATTAAAGGGTGAATATATTGATCATTAATGGAGGAATAGACAGGCTGGTTGTGATGTTGTCATAGAATGTGTTTGCAAGCACGATTTTAGAAGAGCCAGAGTTAGTGACAGAAAAGAACACTAAGGTGTAGAGACTGCTTAAACCCTGCGCAGCATCAGATATTTCCATGTATGAGGATGGATGTCTTAGACGTAACGGAAAATGAGAAAGAAAAGTATCTCCAAAGAGGTAGAAGAGCTGTATTCATATTCCTGTAGCATTGGGTATAAAAAGCAACAAAACTCAAGGTACAGGTAATATGTTCAAGAAGATAAAGAAATTACTGTTATTGTTGAATCATGGGAATGAGGAAAGCATTTTGTCTTTACGGGAGAAAAGAAGGTGGGGGAAGAGAGAAATCCTAATTGCAGTCTGCTAACCTTATTGATAAATGAAAAGAGAACACTGATCCTTCCTTTCTTAAAGTATTAATTTTTGGGTTTGAGTCTGTATTTAGAAGGTAGTTAAAATACGGAATGAGAGCTAAGTTGAGTGATACTGGTATTGTGATGTAAAGTGCTTCTTGTTTTCTTTCTTGTTTCTTTATAAAAATACTTGAGAGGTGTGGAGGGATTGGAAGAAAGTCCCGGTGAATCTAAAAATTCAGGAACATTCAGTCATTAAATGCTCTGTTTAATGGAGGAAGAGGCTGGAGGGATGGAATGTTCTAGAAGAAAGAGAAATTAAAAGAGGAACGTTAGACTGGAGGCAATGCAAAAATAATGATAATAGTGGATCTGGTGGGGAAAGAGACAATATTTTTTAAAAAAATTTAAGCGCTGCAATATTTAAGTGTGTTTTATTTAAAAGTAAAGCTAGTTAGAACACCACATTAGCCATTACGGATCCGGGCTGTCCAGCCCTGGCACATCATGGAGAGTGGCTTGGGCCACTTGCACACATGCCTTCAGCCCCGGGGGACCGTCTTCTCCTCCCCGGTCGCGACACTGACTCGTCAGCGTTAAGAGGGGTCCGCGACTGCTGCGGGGACGCGGGCGCAGAGCAGCCCTCGCCACGGGCCGGTCCGCCCAGGGGCCGAGAAAGTGGCGGAGAGGCGGCGGCCGAGGCCGAGGGGCGAGCGCTGGCTGAGCCGGTCCCTGCCGCGTTCACGAGCGACACCCACAGCCTCGCTGCGGACGCCCCGCGGGCGCCAGGCTCGGGGTCCTGGCGTCGACCCCTCCTGCCCTCGAGGTACCGCCGGGCCCGCCTCGCCGGCAGCGCGCGTCCCGCGAGCTGAAGGGCCGAGTTTCGCGGGGACGTGGGGCGTGTGGGTGAAGGCGACACCTCGGATGCGGGACGCATGAATGGTGGCAGAGCAGGGGTCGGGATCCTTTCACGGGTTGGGAGACAGATGCTTTTGTGCGCACGGGAAAGTAGCGCCGCCGGAGAACAGCTCTGCGGCGGCATCGACAGCCGCCCGCGAAGCCCCGCCGGAGAGCGCCGCTGCCCGCGGCCGCTCGGAGCGTGCGTGTGTGGAGGGGAGGCTGCCGCCCCGCGGGGTCTTCGGAGCGTGCCGGGAGCCGGTTCTCCGTGCAGTCTCCCCGTCTTCGCTGGGGGCACGGCTCCTCACAGGCCCCGGCCCGCGTGTGTGGAGCGGCGCGAGGGGTTAGGCGGCGGCCGGGCGAGAGCGCGGGAGCGCGGGGCGCGGGGCGCGGGGCGGGCAGGCGGCGGCGGCGGCCCGGCGCGAAGGGGTTAAGTGGCGCGCCGCCCCCTCGGCGGCCGGGTGTAAACAGAGGAGCCTCAGCCTATCATGTCTGGCCGCCGCGCGCAGCCCGAGCCCGGAGCCAGGCGCTGTAACACGATACGCTCCAGACCCAGGCAACTTGGCAGCGCCGGGCTCGGCTCCGCAAGGCCACAGCGAGGGCGCGCCGCGGCAAGGTGGGTGAGCGGCGGCGGAGGCGGCGGCGGCGGCCTGGGGCGGGCTGGCGGAGCGCGGCTCCCGGGGAGGCTCCCCGCGCGGCAGGGTCGCTCGCTCGCTCCGGGGACTGCGGCGGCGGCGGCGGCTGCGCTGGCTGCGCTCCGCTCCGCTCCGGGGCCGGTGGCTCCGCGTTCCTCCCCGGTGGTGTCGGAATGGGAGGAGGCTCGGCGCGGGTTTGAATCGGTGCGGAGGCAACATTCGCATCTGAGATGAGGTGGCTTTTTAACCCCTGAGGGACCACATTTAAGGATTTCGAAGAGATGGAGGCTGAACTTTCTCGATGACTCTTCGTCACCCGGAGTGGTGCAGGTAGCCGCGGGGAGAATGGAGTCTTTTGTTCCCGGTATTTTTAATTAGATGGATTCTTTTTTTTTTTGTGAGTAGTATACTGCCCTAATCCGTGAGGTAAAGCTGCCTTTTTGCGTGCATTCGGTGACTTTTGCGAATTCTTTGGGAGCCAGTCTTAGCAATAGTGATTCTGGATAATTGATGTCTGAAATGTGCAGAAATCGGCATTGAGCTTAAATTAATCAGCCCTTTGGTTCCATTAACTAAAATCCATCATACCAATTGCTTAATGGGGGAAAAGGTACAAAATAAGCTTGCTCATTAAAAGAGCAGTCTTTTGCCTGCAGAATACGTAGCGTGTGGTTTTTGTCAGGTTTGATAGAGCAGTCTCTCCGAGAAATTCAACTTTGCAGTTGTGCTTCCTTGCAGGCTACTCCTGTGCAAAAATAGTTGGACGTGGCTTGGAAAAACTTGTGCTGTGTCGATTAAAGTAAAAAGCACTTGCCATCGATGTGTATATTTCAATAAAACAAAACAAAGATCTGTGGCAGCTCTGGGAATGAGAAAGTCACATTTTCTCCCTCCTGTACTGGCGTCTCTGTCTCTCTGGAATATCTTATGAATGATATATACAGCTATATGTGCTTGTGTCACAAAGTCATTCTGTCTTCTGAAAGCCTAATGTAATCAAATTCAGTGCCTTAAGATGGTGTAGTTGAAGATTTGATCCCCTTCCACTAAAGTGGAAATACTTTCAGTAATTGAAAGCAGATTCACGTCTGGAGTTGTACAAGCCAAGGTTTTCATTTTTAAAATAAACCTTTTGTTCTCTGGTTTTAAATGTTTCTGAGAGCCATCCAGAGACCCCTGTGTGCTAATTGTTAAAGTAGTCCTTAATAAAGGATTGAAAATACCCAGAAAAGGCATTTTAGAAATCAGCTAACTTAAGCCTCCCTCTCAGTCGAATATTTTAGTGTAGCATGTGTTGGTCGGTACCCCACATTCTGTTTTTTTTGTTTGTTTCCAGCGGACTCCAACGTATTAAAGTGCAACTGCAATGTTCAAAACACCAAACTCCAAGCAGAGGCCATTTGCTGTAAGAGGTTAAAAAACTTGAGAAATGGTGTTATCTCATTTTATACTATGATCTACACAATGTGATGATGAATTTGAGATCGCTATAAAGTATGTTTAATTTAAAGAGGTGGTGATTATACATTAACTGATAGACTGAAACTTAAAAATATGATTGCAGGTGGTTCACCTGGTTCCTTTCTCATCTTTAGAGCCTAAGTGTTAAAAGGCTTTAAAAAATTGGCTATAAAAGACTGAAATTAGGGTACATTCTAGACAAAGAGGGAGTCACTTGATCTCTTGTTAGCTGTGAAGATAGGGAAGGATAGTGCTGTTAAAAGAGCGGCACCTTCCTTCCTCAGGACGTGATACCTAAAATGAATTGTTTAATTATGAGGAAAAAGTTAAAAGAGTTGTACTTTTAACAATGACAGTTGACATCAGGAAAAGATAGAAAGGCGTATTCCAAATGCTTTTAATGACTGGTTTCTTAACCTGTTGTATTGGTCGTTAATAAGACGTGAATGGACGTATTTACAGAGTATGAAATGGCAGTTTGATTTCTTAGAAACTACTTGGTAGCCCTGCATTTTACCTTGTTTTCTTGCCTAGTAGTTTATCATTGCAGCATATTATAATAGATATGAAGTGAATAACTTGGCCACAATTCAAATGATATTCTTGTTATTACTTCTCATTTAAAAGCCCTCTTTTGTAAAAAAGATAAGTATTTAAAGTATTCAGCAGATTTTAACTACCAAATAAAATCATACTACATTTTGGCTATTGTGTCACGTTTCTTAGACAGCAGTGGCCTAGTGTGGGGCATGATAGAATTTAATTCTTGAAGATTTAGAAAAAGAAATTGACTTAGCATGAACTCTTCTGTTATCTGCACACTGATTTTCAGAGTAATATCTTTGTCTAAACATTTAAACTAAAGGTTTTTGTGACTTCTATTTACTGTTAGTTTTTATGTTCTTACATATTTTTACTTGGTGAAAGGGGTACGCAGGATCTTCTGTCATCTGGAATAATACATTCAGTTTTTCACGGGACTCCTTTCTTTCCTAATGTAGGCAAGTGGCAAAGGAGGCACGGTCTAAATACAGTGATCGTGATAATTAATGCTGTAAAATAGATTAAAATGCTGTATTTCAGGTATTCATTTCCTTAAAAGGGCCACCAGAACGGCGTTGCTAAGCACCCGTCACTACTGCAAGTAACAGAAAATGACCCAAACTGAAGAGCCTGTTCTGAGCTGTATTCTTGCATTTTCTAAAGTTCATTTCCAAAGATTTAACAAGACACGTTCAATTAGTGGAGAAAAAAGATCTGTTTTCAGCTCTGATCAGCAATTAAGAGTCTGGGCTTTGGAACATCAGTTCTTTATGTTTATAATTTATTTTGTTTGGTAGGCTTTACTTTAAACAATTGTGAATAAAGATTTTTAACAAGCCACTTTTCTAGCAATCCAGATGTAAATGCTAAATAGAGGACAATGTATTTGTTTTAAATTTTTATTAAAATGAGTTATTTTATAGAAACTTTTCCTCATGTAAAGAAAGTTTAAATTTTACACTAATATGATATATTAATGCTTTATTATGGATTTCTTACTCTGTGAAAATCTGTATGTATACATGCACACATACAGATATGTAGTTTACATTAAAGGATGGCTGTAATTATTCTGTCTTACCATAGATGGGAGTGCTTTAGCACCTAATACTTGAGAAATAGGATATTCTTCCTTAAGGATATTTGAATGTTGTAAAAGTGGTACCATGAAGGAAATAGAGTGGTTTAGTGAAGAAAGTAAGTAAATAAATTATTAGGAGCAAAAGGTTTTTTTTCAGATTTTTTTGTTGGGGGTGTGTAGTAAACTGTACTATTCTGGGTTAGACCAGAACTTTTTAAGTAGCTGTGGCCAAATAGTTAGATCTTCCAGTGGCCTGGTTCTTAGCTAATACGACTGCAGCCACAAATACAAGCTGCAGAATTTCTGGGCAGAAAGAAAGGAATGAAAAGATAAAGGCTACTAGAGGAAGAGAGAGGAGCAGGAGGGTTCCCAAAGGTTCAGATAAGGATCATTAGCGAAATTTTTGCTACATCAGTTTGGTCTAGACAAATCTAAAGCATGTAAATATAGATTTTAAGTTACAAATGATAAGAGCTATTTTGGCTATAATCATGTGAAGTGATTCCATATCCTTAAACATTGACAATTTTTAAGCTCAAATAACATTTATTACTTTATTCTAAAAGAGATATTTTATGTTAGAAATTTATTACGCTTAGATTTATCAGTTTGGTATTACAGATACCTCTAGCAGTAGATAATATGAAATAAATAAAATTTGTATAACTCTTGTTGGAGTTTTGTCTAAGATGAAAAGTTATTCTAATACTCATTTTTGCATAAGGCCTTTTAACCTGAATTGAGTTCTTTTGTTGGGTGTTTGGAATACGTTGTCTTCTGATATGTCCAAGTTTGATTTTCCCTATAAAGAATAACAGTATGTGTAGTAGAGAGATTATTTTTCATGTGTATACATACGTATAAATATATGTATATATAGCAGGTTTGAAAGGATGGTGTTTTCATATTTAAGAAACCAGTTGTTTGAGGATTGTTGTTTATACATTGATTTTAGTTACAAACCCAGCTGTTCAGTTAAAATCCTATGTATTTAAGTTTTGAAATGTCTACTCTTAATTTTTCCTGTTTAACAACTACCTTTTGGTTTCCCAGAAACAGTTTATGCCATAGTTGTTACGTTACCGTGATGGTAAATTCATTTTACAAGGGAAGAATAATCATTGAAAAGTACACACAACATATCACATTTAAATAATAGTTAAATTTGGGAAACCACATACTATAGTATTTAAAAGGAAAACAGAGTCTCTCTCTTTAATGTTATTAGTCCCCTCACTTAATATTAAATAGTGTTTGACATAAAAGTCTTGTTTTGTACATTAAGGAGGCAGAATATATTATAAAGCGTAACCAAATGACTAACATGGAACGTGGAAAAAACACTTGAGTCTTTTGTAGTTATAGATACTAACTTAAAATTTGTAAAAAATTAAAATGAGGTGACAAAAGTTTGAATGAATTGTTTTCATCCTAGTTTGTGCCCAGCACCTTTTTTATTTTAGCCTTAAACTGTTTCTAGCAGGAAGAGAGAGGACCTGCTGCCTAGAGACCTGTAAAATGTAATCTGGAACCCTTTTTATGCCTTTTCTTTTAAATGAAACAAAATTACCTTATATAACAAATTTAACATGGTTAACCTTTTATAATTATTTAACCATTATTTCATTTTACCTCCTGCTTCAAAGTTGTACATTAGTGGAGTAGACACCTGGCTGTGCTCTTAAAAGTTTATTTGGCTTTCAATTCCTGTGATAGTAGGGGGCAGTACATCTCCTTAATTATCTTTGTTCAGGAAAATGCTGAAAGGCCAGGGTAGTTAAACAAGGCCATTTGGATTTGTGAGGTCGAAGTCAGATGCAAGGAAAGTGGTTAAATGCATTATCATCTTATTGAGCCCATCATCAGTAAAGTGACCTTGATGGAGGTGGAAAAAGCCATTTGGCTATTTTATGACAGCCACCCCTGCTTGTTTTATCACTTATACATTTTTACTTGTGGCTTTATCATATTCTTTCTTTTTGTTTTTAGATACTGTTTCCTCTGATTGTAGATCATCAAAATGAAGGTGAAAATTAAAATTAGTTTCTTTTTAATGATAGCTAGAGTTTCTTTCATAAATGTATATCATACATTGATTTATATGGAAATAACCCTTCATTAAAAATTAAGGTGATCAGGTTGACTGACCATTCTGTATTTGCTTTTAAGGGTCTTTTAATGATGATGATTAGTCTTTTTGCAAAGAAGCTGTAGTTCTGCTACTTTTCAAATTGTTTTTAAGCTATTAGGAGGAGACACTTGCCAATGTCGATTTTAGCAGTGGGAATAATGTTTGTGTTAACAAGTGCCTAAGTATGTTTACTTGAAAGTTATTCAAGTTTTAGTAGTTCCATTGCTGCTGTTCTGGAGTCATCACTTCCTTTATGAAGTTAAAACAAAGCCATAAGATTTGTGGTTTATATTTCTTAACTTTATGGCCAAGATTTTTCCTTGTGATGTATTTTATATCAACTCCAGTAAAATGGAATTCTTGCTTAAATGTTTGAACAAGTATTGTTCAATCAGAGGAGGAGTTTTATTAAACACAGTACAAGATCTAACCTTTTTGGAAACTCCAGTTACAGCAATTAAGTGCTGCATACAAGATTTTTGTTTTCCTAGGCAAAGCTGTCAAACATTAGTGATTGAAGTTTAGCTTATGCTTCACTTTATACTGCATTCTTTTTTATTATAGTTAATGGGAGCTAAGTAGAAATCTTTTTATCATATGAAAGAAAAAACTGGTCCATTATCAAAATACTTAAAATATTATTTCAGACTTTGCTGGAGATAACTTCTTATTATCATGCTATGAATTATGTAACACTAAAAATCTCAGGAACTCAAAATCACCAAAAATAGTTCTTTCAGGAGAGAGCCACCTTTTCTTGATGAGAAAGGACTTATTCCTTTAAAAATCATTTATTTAAAAAACAAATTGGATCAAAAGGTGTTTGAAATGAAGTATAACTTTTCTCATTCCCCCACTCTGTTCCAATCATCAGGGCCCAAATTCAGGCTCTCTTCATCTCTCCTTAGACTATTTTATTAGCTTTCTAATCGGGTTGCCCTGCCTTCTGCCTGTCTGTACTGTAATCCAGCCTCCACACTGTCATCACAGTTGTCATTCTGAATTGTGTTTTATCAGACCATTGGTGATCCTACCTCACCCTCCACTGCTCTTCCGCTCCCACCTTCGCACCAGTATTTCCACTTGTCTGTCCTACCTGTGCCCCTTCTTTCCATTCCACAGAGCTTCCGAGAGCCTACTTGCCTGGCATTTCTTTCTTTTTTCTTTCTCTTTTTTTTTTCTTTTTGAGATTGAGTCCCGCTCTGCTGCACAGGCGGGAGCACGGTGGGGCAGTCTAGGCTCACTGCAACTTCCGCCTCACAGGTTCAAGTGCTTCTCCTGCCTCAGCTTCCCAAGTAGCTGGGATTATAGGCGTGTACCACCATGCCTGGCTAATTTTTGAATTTTCAGTAGAGACGGGGTTTCACTATGTTGGCCAGGCTGGTCTCAAACTCCTGACCACAGATGATCCACCTGCCTTGGCCTCCCAAAGTGCTGGGATTACAGGCATGAACCACTGTGCCCGGCCTTGCTTGGCATTTTTTATGGCTCCTTCTCCTCTCATGCTTCCTTAGCACCTGATACTTAATTTCTTTTAGAGCACTTAACACATTATACGATAGTTACTTGTTTACATTTTTCTCTCCCCCACTAGGGGGACAAGTTCTTTCAGAAAACCACCTTGTCTCGTTCATCCTTACATACCAGCACTAAGCATGATGCTAAGAAAATAGTTATTCTGGCTGGGCACGGTGGCTCATGCCTGTAATCCCAGCACTTTGGGAGGCCGAGGCAGGTGGATCACTTGAGGTCAGGAGTTCGAGATCACCCTGGCCAACATGGTGAAACCCTGTCTTAAATTTAAAAAAAAAGAAAATAGTTATTCCATAAATCTCGAATCCTTATTAGATGAGTACACTAAACATAATTTAATTTCATGGTGATAGAAGGTCATTATAAACATCACCTATTTTATAGTTCTGTGTTGAAATATAATCGTTTACTCAGGAGCTGTTGAGGCTGAGTATCCCCAATCTAAATGGTCCTGTCAGACTGTCAGCTTTCACTTCTTATTGTTCTGTTGTCAAACAACAGATTATTTTGTTGTTGTTATTGTTGTAATTTATGCATAAAATAAGAACAGAAAGATTCTGAGTAAGGACTCCTCTCAGAGCTAATTTTATTAACTTCATTAGTTTGGGCTTCTCTGAAGACCTTTTGGCTTAATGCCTCCATTTCTTTGCATTTTCTCTTGGATGAGATTTTGGGGTAGCTAAGTTCCAGTAAGTGTTAGGTCTTTAGGTGAAACAAAATGTTAATTTCTGCAATGAAAAGAAGTTCATTTCCACAATTAAAAGAAGTTCATTGATGCCTAACAGTAAATTTGAGTAAGAATATAATGTAAACTTAACATGTATAGTTAACTTGAAATGAAGACACCTTGATAAATTTTTTTCTTTTTGAGATGGAGTCTTGCACTGTCACCCAGGCTGTAGTGCAGTGGTGCGATCTTGGCTCACTGCAGTCTCCGCCTCCTGGGTTCAAGCAATTCTCCTGCCTCAGCCTCCCAAGTAGCTGGGACTACAGGTGTGTGCCGTCATGCCCAGCTAATTTTTTTGTATTTTTAGAAGAGATGGGGTTTTACCATGTTGGCCAGGATGGTCTTGATCTCCTGACCTTGTGATCTGCCTGCCTTGGCCTCCCAAAGTGCTGGGATTACAGGCGTGAGCCACCGCGCCCTGCCAATTTAGCATTTTTTGAAAGTGATAAACATCATTTCTAATGCAACTATCTTTGGATGACTAAAGTAGGGAAGAGATAATCTTTAAGATGATAATTTAGAACAACAATCAGTATACTTTCCATGTTTGTGTTACCAGAAGATTAATAGGTGAGGAATGCTGGAAGGACTGGCAAACATTTTGCCGTTGAGAGATTTACAGATGAGGAATGCTAGAAGAAGAGGAAAAGAAACTCCATATTTCTATTCTCTTACGCTGTCTTCATTCACCTTAAGAACAAAAACACCTGGGCCAGGCGTGGTGGCTGATGCCTGTAATCCCAGCACTTCAGGAGGTCAAGGCAGGTGGATCACCTCAGGTCAGGAGTTTAAGACCAGCCTGGCCAACATGGAAAAAACCCCTCTCTACTAAAAATACAGAAAAATTATCTGGGTGTGGTGGTGGTCACCTGTAATCCCAGTTACTAGGGAGGCTGAGGCAGGAGAATCGTGTGAACCTGAGAGGTGAGCTGAAATTGCACCACTGCACTCCACAACCTGGGTGACAGAGCAAGACTCCGTCTCGAAAAGAAAAGAAAAGAAAAGAACGAATACCCCACAATACTCTTAAAAACCAAGTTTACCTTCTCCTGAGAAAATGAATAGAATTGGAGACTTTTAGAACAGAAGATAAATTTCAAAATTATGTAATCCAAACTGTACATTTTATAAGAAGACAAGCCAAGGCTGACATTTATTATTTACTGAAAGATAGCATCTTTGTTAAACCCTTTATATGTTATTTCGTCTCATCTTCAGAACAACTCATGAAGTTAAATACTTTTATGATCTATATTTTAAAGACAGGGAAAATGAGTTATAGAACAGTTAAGTCAGTTGCTAGTGAGAAGTTTGGACGCAGACATGCAAATACCTAAATCATAGTATCTTTCCTTCCCTCCCTCCCTCCCTCCCTCCCTTCCTTCCTTCCTTCCTTCCTTTCTTCCTTCCTTCTTTTCTTCCTTCCTTCCTTCTTTCCTTCCTTCCTTCCTTTTTTTCTTTTTCCTTTTTCCTTTTTTCTTTTTTTTTGAGACTAGGCCTTGCCCTGTTACCTAGGCTGGAGTGCAGTGGCATGAACATGGCTCACTGCAGCCTCCAACTCCTAGGCTCAAGTGATCCTCCCACCTCAGCCTCCCCAATGGCTGGAACCACAGGTGTGTACCACCATGCCCAGCTAATTAAAAAAATTTTTTTTTGTAGAAGAAGGGTCCCACTATATTACCTAGGCTAGTTTTGAGCTCCTTGGCTCACGCAGTCCTCCTGCCTTGGCCTCCTAAGTGTTGGATTATAGGCATGAGCCACCACACCCGGCCTTTGTCTTTCTTCGTTACTGAATTCTGCATCCATCTGCATCCAGTGTAGTTGTCAAATTAGGTTTGGTTTTGATATTAGTCCTAAATTTTGCTTTACATGTAAGCTCTGTTTCCTGTTGTAGAATAGAAATATGCCAGTCTATAACTTTTCATAAACATTGCAGCCACTGGATGTTACAAATATTTTCATATTTGCTCAAGGCAAATCATTTATCAACAAGTGCTTTTTGAGGCAATATATGTTTTGTATTGTTCTCCTGTTTTTATTTTTAATTCAGACTTTTTATGAAATGTGATCATCTATGGTATAGCTAATGTCCACTCCCTGATTATTATATAGCAATGATTAGCATCATTGATTTGAAAATTAGTGGATGATACCTTTATTGACATTTCTATTCCCCATTTAATGGCTTGTTTATTTAATTGATGGCTAATGTTTTTACTATTAAAGGCTATTAACACATCAGAATGGTTTTTATTGAACCTGGCAAAATGATAAATTATGTTTGTGTTATTCCTTTGAGCCTAAGGCTAATTTACTGGTGGTCTTTTTATAGTTTTGGTCAGCTAAAATCTTCTGCTTAGGAAGTCAAGTAAATTAGCAAACTTACCTGGTGGTGTGACCTTGGAAAAGTCACTGGACTTTTCTGGATTGCTACCTGTGAAAGGAGGGAAGTGAACCAGATCAGTGATTTTGAACAGTATAGCTTCTTGTAGAAGTTCATAGAGTTTCTTCAGTTCTTTGATTCCCAATTCTTAAAAAAACGAACAAACAAAAAACTAAAGTAATTAAACATAATGTGAACAAATAAAATAGATACTAGTCATTTACGTTTGCTACTGGGTTCGCTTATTTTTACATACATGGTCCTGCTTTCTTTTTGTAGATATTTGTACTTTTTGTGGTATTTTTGTGCATGCAGCTTGCCTAAGGAATAAGAAGTAACAGCATCCTCTGCAGAGAAATCCTAGGAAAACAGGAGTATGCTTACTCACCGGCTTCCAAGGAAATGGTTGTGCTGTGGACTCCATATGCTTACTACTTTTGGTATTTGGTCGTAAGAAATTCTAAAAATGAAGGGGGTTGTCCTTATTATGAATAGATTCTTACTTTTTCCATCTTCCATTGTAGTACCATTAACCAAAACTTTTTTGAATCTACTTTTTTGAAATTGAGTTTATTTCCAGGTCGCAGATAAAAATAGTTCTTGTTATTATAGGCATTCCTCGTTTTGATGAAATACTAATTTAACTAGTTTGATTGCTTGCCTTCCTTCACAGGCTTGACTAACCAGCATTTGGCTGTTTCAAAAAATTAGATCTATTCCCGAGAGAGTATTTACCACAGTTAATTATATTCAGAAAATATAATGATAAAAGCCTGTGAGGTCTTTTCAAAAGAGAAATTTCTCAGTATTGTATTGAGAAATGACTTTGTCATCTGAAAAAAGCAACAACCCCTGTGTTGACCACTTGGAAAGCAATAATATTCATCTCAGTGAATTCTGGAATTTATGCAAGTTGAGTGACAATACATTATAGCCTCTTTCATGTGTCATGATTAAGGGCTGAACCAGAGTGGTGTCTTTAATGGGTAGGACAATTAAATTTGAGAATTCAGGATCTAAGGCTTTATACATTAGTTATTTTTAATGTGCAATTGTTTGTTTTAAACAAGATTCGTAGCCTTTTTTAAACTACTGAGGTCTATGAATGTATGATAATATGTTTGATTTCTTTAAAGTATATTTAAATTTCATGCATATTGCATTTCATACAAAAGCAAAGCTCAGTCTTCACTTCTATGCTTCTACTTAGGAATAGGAGATTCAAGGTATAAAGTCTTTCAAAAATGGAAGAAAATATTATTTGCTTTCATGCTCTGGTATCAGTATAAATACCCGATTTATTGAAATGCTTATTTATCTATTAATATTAATCATTAATACTGATTAATATTTTAGTTTTTCAGAAGCTAGGCATCAGAATTTTAAACTTAAAGTATTTGTCTCATCTCAGTTGAGGCAGAATGAACAGAATTAAATACTCAAGATATTAAAAGTATATTTATTAGAAAAGAAAGTTGATAGTATCTTCTCAGTTAAAAATAATCTCCGTGTGTATTTTTTTGTAAAATTCATCTCCAGCCCCCATTTCCAGGAATATCTCAATTAGCAGTAACAGGATAGCTACTTCTAAATGCCTGCGGTGTATTTTAAATTCTAATGAGGTACCTTGTTGGAAGGAGACCACTTGAAGATTTTATTAATCTCTTCAGTGTGAAAATGAAAACACTCTGAAACAAGACAACTAGTTCTAAATTCTGATAAAACAGTAGATCATCATCATGACCATAGGACAGAGTACCTAAAAATTGAATAAAGAAAGATACATTTGAAACAATATATTGAATTATTTCTTTATGGCTTAACATAGAATATAATTCTATGTATATTAGACTTACCTGTTTAAGATAATTTATTTTTTGTGATTTAGCCATAATCTCGTGCAGTGACAGTGTCTTAGACCCTGATTCACATTACCAAAATATACGTCAGTCACAAAAATAAATCTTCTTTTTTCATGGGGAAAAATTGTTTGGTATGGCAAGCTGAAGTACACAGTAAAATACCAGAGTTCCTTGAGTGAGAAAATATATACCAGCTATACACTCGTGGTTGCCTATGAAGGGCTGGAAAGAAAGAAAAGGAGAGAGATGGGAGGGGTGATAGTGGTGTTTAGCTGTCTCTAACATTTTATTTTTTTAAATAAAGCAGGGTATCTAAGGTAAACAACAGCCTATGACATTATTTCATATGCTATTTAACACACAGCCCCTACTTCTCGTAAATGTAAGAGCTCAAACCCATTTATATATTTCTGTGACGTTATTAACTAGTAGTGTACTTTATTTCTTTTTTAAAGGATATTTAACCAAGTAATCACTGAATTTCAGTTGTATTTAGTTATAATTAGTGTAAAAATGTTTTTCTATAAAATAAGAATTAAATATGTAATATTTAACTGCAGTCTATTTTAGGAATTTGCTAATTAAGGAAAATTAATTCATAAATTTATTGAAAACCTATGTGCTACTTAGTAAGCTCTTTATCATCCTATTCATAATCATGTAATTTTGAGTCCATTTAGACTAATTCCTTTCCACTTGGGTATATATTCAATCTGTAATCAAGAACTACTGACTCTACAAACCAGATGTTTTCAGATCTGTTTATTATAATGCAATCCTCATCATAGTTTCTAATATCTTCATTCACTTTCCTGCCTTAAACTTTTCAATCCAAAAAGACAGATTATCTTGTTTGGGCATCACCTAGATCTTATTTCTCCCTTGCTCAGAAAGTCAGGGTTATATCAAGAAGATACTTGAGTCTGTTGAAGTACAGGTTGGATTATGGACAAGTGACAGGAGAAGCTTTTCAGGTAGAGAGGCACTTGAGCAAGTTTTAAAAGGTGAGATATGAAAAGTATATTTGGGAAAATATCAAATGACCTACTTTGAGCATGAAGTTCACAAAAGAGAATTTTGGAAGATAAGGCTAGAAAAGTAGAGTTGGAACCAGAACATGGAGGACCGTGAATCTCAGATAAAAAGGTTTAAATGTGCCTTTGGGGATCCCTGGGAATTTAGCACAGAACACAGTCACAAAGTACAGTGTGTTTGGGGGGAGATTTCTCTGGTAGATGCTGTTTGATGAATTACGAAAGCAAGATAGTATTAATAGAAGTAGAGAAACCAGTTTGGACTTTTCCTGCTATTACTTTCAATTCATGACTTCCTCTTAAATTTATTAAGTACGGTTTATCAAAGTAAACTTCACAAAGGCAGGGGACTTCTGTTTACTCTGGTATCTTCAGAGCCTAGAACATTGCCTGGCAGTGGTTGATGCTCAGTGAGTACTTGTTGAACTGAATGAATGAGACCCAAAAAGATCAGATCACTGTTTTAAATTTACACAGCTGAAATAGGGACAGATCCAGAACTAAAAGTTGCAACTGACTTCCCAATTGGCAGTTCTTTTGACATACTAGGCTGTCATACCATTAGCGTGGCTTTTTCTTTGTCCACCCTTATCCTAAATTCTTCTCAATTCTTCTAGCAGGTGATTGCAAACTGCCTCATGTCTTACATACTCATTACAGCCTCCTCTGAGCTTTTTTTTTTTCTTTTTTTAACTGAGACAGGGTCTCACTCTGTCATCCTGGCTGGAGTACAGTGGTGCAGTCACAGCTTACCGTAACCTTTAACTCTTAGGCTCTAGTGATCCTCCTACCTCAGCCTCTGGTATGGCATGCACACTTATCACACGTGGCTAATTTTTAAATTTTTGGTAGAGATGGAGTCTCAGTGTGTTGCCCAGGCTGGTCAGGGGTGAAGACCTGAAGTCAGGAGTGAAGACCAGCGTGGACAACATGGCGAAACCCTGTTTCTACTAAAACTACAAAAATTGTTAGATGTTTCTAGTAAAAATGCAAACATTGTAGTTTCTACTAAAAATACAAAAACTCCTGAGCTCAAGCGAGCCTCCCACCTCAGCCTCCCAAAGTGCTGGGATTACAGGCATGAGCCACTGCTCCCAGCCTGAGCTCTTAATAGGTTCATTTTTTCTACAGACTTAATGGGTTGAATTGTTTATGCCTACTTTTTTCAGATGGTAAATCCAAGGTCAGAGACTGTGTCTTCTTGTTTTGTTTTTCAGCAGCTCTCCTCCCTGAACAGTGGCACTCAGGACACCTTTGAGTGCAGAAGCTTGTTGACTGACTGACTGCCTAGCCTCCAAGTCTGTCTTTTAGTTCAAGTTCTACAGCATTACAAATGTATAGTTAGAACTGTTTTTGTCAGATTGGTAAATGACCACTTAAAATTTACTTCATGTGGCAGGGTGTGGTGGCTGGCACCTGTAATCCCAACACTTTGGGAGGCCGAGGTGAGTGGATCACCTGAGGTCAGGAGTTTGAGACCAGGCTGGCCATTATGGTGAAACCGTGTCTCTACTAAAAATACAAAAATTAGCCGGACGTGGTGGTAGGTGCCTGTGATCCCAGATACTTGGGAGGCTGAGACAGGAGAATCACTTGAACCTGGGAGGCAGAGGTTGCAGTGAGCCAAGACCACACCACAGCACTCCTGCCTAAGTAACAGAGCGAGACTCTGTCTTGATAAAAAAAAAAATTGCTTGATATTTTTGTAATACTGATTACCCTGTATATGCAGAGGATTGGTTCCAAGACTCCCCTACTCATACACCAAAATCCATGCACACTGAAGGCCTGCAGTCATCCTGTGGAACCCACATATAGTCAGCCCTCCCTCTGTGAAGGTTCTGCATCCCATAATTTTGATCTGTGTTTGGTTGAAAACACTCCTCGTGTACATGGTCCCAGCTGGTTCGAGCCTGTGTGGTTCAAGGGTCAACTGTAGTTGAAACAAATAGAAAAATGAAAATTTTAATGTTTTCTTCAGCTCTCTACTCAGAGTAATAGTCTTGTGAGCCTAAATTATCATTTTGCAAGTTTAAAGAAAAAGAAAAAAAATTCAGTGTTATTCTGTTTGATTCTGTGAGATTGCCTTGAAGTAAGATACCATGTAAAGAGAACTATTGTGTGAAACCATCAAAAATTGTGAGATGGCCACTATCATTTATTATCTGGATTTTACCTAGTAAGATAATTAGTCAGGTGTTGCTTTGTTTTAGTCAAAAAGTGCAAAAAGTACTTTACACCATGTAATACCACTTATGTGTGTATTTTGTTATAATTTCTTTCCCTGAAAAAAAAATATTGTTCATTAAATGTAACAGAGGCTCTTATGAAGAGTAATACAATACTAAGGAATAAATGTTCTTAAATAGACCAAGAAATTGCCACACTTTTATAAACATATATAATTGTTAATGAATCATTAACCTCCTTTAACTTTAGAGGTGTTTTCGTCACAGTTGAAAGGAGAAAAGCTAAAAATACTGTATTCATGATATAGTAGTTTCTCTAAAATATGAACTATTCAGCTATGAGTCAAAGAAGTCTTGATATTATAACTTAGCAGATTTAACATTTTTAAAAGTATACAGTGCTTTTTTTTTTTGAGACAGATTCTCACTCTATTGCCCAGACTGGAGTTCAGTGGTGTGATCTCAGCTCACTGCAATGTCCGCCTCCCAGGTTCAAGTGATCTCCTGCTTCAGCCTCCCAAGTAGCTGGGATTACAGGCACGTGCCATCATGCCCAGCTAATTTTTGTATTTTTAGTAGAAACAGAGTTTTGCCATGTTGGCCAGGCTGGTCTTCACTCCTAACCTCCGGTGATCTGCCCGCCTCGGCCTCCCAAAGTGCTGGGATTAGAGGTGTGAACCATTGCGCCTGGCCTGTACAATACTTTTAATCTCAAAATGAATTAAAAATACTATAGTATGAACTAGGTTAATAGTCAATATGACAGTAATGTATAGTTCTACAAGGTATTGATTTAGTTATTTTAAAAGTTATAAAATTACAGAATAAAAATTTTTAGGCTTCTCATGCTACAGAAAGAGATGTTATCAAATAAATATGTTTATGTTTTCTATGACATAGATTCTGTGAGAGAACTGTAGTTCTGTATTGTTACTTGTTTTTACATATAACCTGTTACCTTGTAAACAGTGTTGTTTTGTGTTTAGTAAATACGACCAATATAGTTTTATTGCTTATTCAATTAGAAGATTTTTTAAAATGTCCATCTCACCCCCTAATGATCAGTATTCCCTTCCTGTGTTCATTCTTTTGATGTTTACTCCCTGAATTAACCAGGTTTTAGTCTTTAAAGGTCCACTGGCATATTATAGAAACAACTTCTGCGATAACGTCATTGAGGTATTTTTTGGAAAGTGGGGCAAGGGAAGGGTATATTGATTAATAACTCTTAGGAGAGTTGCATAAAATATTTTCTCAACCCATTGAAGTTAGTTTCTAATAATGTCTTTTTTTAAAATATGTATTTTATTGCGTTTTAGGTTTTGGGGTACATGTGAAGAACATGCAAGATTGTTGCATAGGTACATCCATGGCAATGTCGTTGGCTGCCTTCCTCCCCATCACCTATATCTGTCTTTTCTCCCCATATTATCCCTCCCCAATTCCCCACCCCCTGCTGTCCCTCCCCTAGTTCCCCACCACAGATCTCAGTGTGTGATGCTCCCCTCCCTGTGTCCATGTGTTCTCATTGTTCAACACCCGCCTATGAGTGAGAACATGCGGTGTTTGATTTTCTGTTCTTGTGTCAGTTTGCTGAGAATGATGGTTTCCAGGTTCATCCATGTGCTTGCAAAAGACAGGAACTCACCATTTTTTATGGCTGCATAGTATTCCATGGTGTATATGTGCCACATTTTCCCTGGCCAGTCTGTCATCAATGGGCATTTGAGTTGGTTCCAAGTCTTTGCTATTGTAAACAGTGCTGCAGTGAACATTCGTGTGCATGTGTCCTTATAAGAGAGTGCTTTATAATCCTTTGGATATATACCCAGGAATGGGATTGCTGGGTCAAATGGAATTTCTGTTTCCAGGTCCTTGAGGAATCGCCAGTGTCTTCCACAATGGTTGAACTAATTTACACTCCCACCAACAGTGTAAAAGTGTTCCTATTTCTCTATATCCCCTCCAGCATCTGTTGTCTCCAGATTTTTTAATGATCACCATTCTAACTGGCATGAGATGGTATCTCAATGTAGTTTTGATTTGCATTTCTCTAATGACCAGTGATGATGAGCATTTTTTCATATGTTTGTTGGCCTCATATACTTCTTCTTTTGAAAAGTGTCTGTTCATGTCCTTTGCCCACTTTTGGATGGGTTTCTTTGTTTTTTTCTTGTAAATCTGTTTTAGTTCTTTGTAGATTCTGGATATTAGCCCTTTGTCAGATGAGTAGATTGCAAAATTTTTTCCCATTCTGTGTGTTGCCAGTTCACTCTAATGATTGTTTCTTTTGCTGTACAGAAGCTCTGGAGTTTAATTAGATCCCATTTGTCTTTTTTGGCTTTTGTTGCCAATGCTTTTGGTGTTTTAGTCATGAAGTCCTTGCCTATGCCTATGTCCTAAATGGTTTTGCCTAGGTTTTCTTCTAGGGTTTTTATGATGTTAGGTCTCATGTTTAAGTCTTTAATCCATCTGGAGTTAATTTTAGTGTAAGTTGTCAGGAAGGGGTCCAGTTTCTGCTTTCTGCACATGGCTAGCCAGTTTTCACAGCACCATTTATTAAACAGAAAATTCTTTCCCCATTGCTTGTTTTTGTCAGGTTTGTCAAAGATCAGATGGTTGTAGATGTGTGGCATTGCCTCTGAGGCCTCTGTTTTGTTCCACTGGTGTATATCTCTGTTATGATACCAGTACCATGCTGTTTTGATTACTGTAGCCTTGTAGTATAGTTTGAAGTCAGGGAGCGTGATACCTCCAGCTTTGTTCATTTTGCTTAGGATTGTCTTGGCTATGCGGGCTCTCTTTTAGTTCCATATGAAGTTTAAGGTGGTTTTTTCCAGTTCTGTGAAGAGAGTCATAGGTAGGTTGATGGGGATAGCATTAATCTGTAAATTTCTTTCAGCTCTGTGGCAATTTTCACAGTATTGATTCTTCCTAACCGTGAGCACTGAATGTTTTTCCTTCTGTTTGTGTCCTCTCTTATTTCCTTGAGCAGTGGTTTGTAGCTCTCCTTGAAGAGGTCCTTTACATCCTTTGTTAATTGTATTCCTAGATATTCTATTCTCTTTGTAGCAATTGTGAATGGGAATTCGCTCTTGATTTGGCTCTCTTTCAGTCTGTTATTGGTGTATAGGAATGCTTGTGATTTCTGCACATCGATTTTATATCCTGAGACTTAGCTCAGTTTGCTTATCAGTTTAAGGAGATTTTGGGCTGAAATGATGGGGTCTTCTAAATATACAATTATGTCGTCTGCAAATAGAGACAAATAGAGGCAATCCTCCTTTCCTAATTGAATACACTTTATTTCTTTTTCTTGCCTGATTGCTCTGGCTAGAACTTCCAATACTATATTGGATAGGAGTGGTGAGAGAGGGCATCCTTGTCTAGTGCCAGATTTCAAAGGGAATGCTTCCAGTTTTTG